>JAOTQE010096888.1:0-14220 GCA_025631205.1 Nesometra sesokonis
AAGTTACAACATCTCGACACTAACACGCCACCGCAAGAATTGAAAGCCCGTCCACAAAATTACAGCCTAAAAGCACCGATGCCAAAGGTGTCAACCAATCAGAACCATTAACAAACCAAAACCATTACAAAGGACCAACCAACCACAACTAACCCCAGCCAACCCAAAAGGCTCGAAAACAGTGACAGACCAGATCCACAGTTACAAGACCAAAGGACCCAGATGAATAGAGAGCCCCGATTCCCCCAGCCAACTGCTAATCAACGGCTCAACCCGTCCAACCCCACACAACAGAAGTGACCAACCATCAGAGCCATCAACAATACCAGCACTAAAGAAAAACCACTCCCAACCAATTCTCCGCCTCTCCACCTCATATCACAAAGTACACCCTGCAATCCTGGGACACGTTGAAATGCCTTACAAACTCCAATACCACCACATACCACACCATCAGATAGGGAAGACTGCTCCCAAGCCCAACTACCAAACACCCATCTGCCTCACCAACACGAATACCACCACACCCAGGGCACCGGAAACGGCACACAACAGTCCCGGCTGCAATGGCGGCCATGCCCAAAAGACAGACAGTTGACCGATAACCAGGCTCAAAGTGCACTTCCCCCGACCCCACAGTGCAGCATGCGATCACACTCACAACCGCGAAGCACCTCTGCACATCTCAAGACCACAGAGCATACCAAGGGATGATGAAAGTAGCAAGGCAGAAAACAAATTATAGGACCAATCCTCTCCAAAACCAATACCATTAACTACTCCGAATACCGGCCACCTCCACTGACCAAAGAGGGGCTTGATTCCAGACGTACAAAGCCACTGCCCAACAATGGGCCAAAAGCACCAAAGGAACTCTCCCACCCACATACGCATCCCCGATCTCATAACCACAAATCCAGCCCCATCACCACCTTCACACACCATGCGAGCCAGGGCTAGGTATGACCGGAATACCCGACCATAACTCCGATTCCAGTCCAATACAACTCCGACCGCCCACCGGTGCCATGAGGCGCGCATCCCATCGCCTGGAGCCTGCACTACGCCTCACCTAAAATGTATAGTATGTTATAAAAAATAGTAGAAAATTTTTAAAATGAAGGGAATAGAAAAAAATATTAAACTTATGTTGAATTAAAAAAAGGAAAATTAGTATATCAACGCCCACATACAAATATAGCTGGATTAAGTCTACCGGTAATAAAACAGATTTTAAGAGTATAAAAATCAAATAAAAATTGCAAGAAAAATTTGGTATATTTTTGTATAATTAAGTTATTCGTTAATCCTTCGATAAATAATCTTTAACTATAGTCTTCTAAATGCACCAGAATTTTGGGTATTCTAAATCTCGTGAATTTATTATTACATTCACGTATGGATGTGGCATATGAAGTACCGGTACCATCAATGATTTTGATGGAATAAAGTTTACATCATTTTACCGTGTGCTATGACTATGTGGTTGAAATACTTTGATGAAATCACCATTCAAATACTATTGAGCAGAGCTACCTACAATCGTATATGCTGTAGTTAATTTAGTTTGCATAATATAAGTCCGTTTCTGTCCAATGTGATTTCTAGGCCCTTCACCCAATATATTGGGTGGGCATAAAAAATTGCCCGTACTTTGGTGATCCACTATCCTATGGTCAAACTATTTAAAACTTTACACATTCAAAATGATATTATGTTGGTATTATATTGACCAATTTTCAAGGTCAAAACCCTAGTAGTATACAGGTTTAAAATTAAAACATAGCCTTCAAAACACACGATCCGGTGACTCAAATTTATCGCATATCAGTTGTCATGAGTAGAGTACACCACGGATCATATAGGGTCTGTGAGTACATGATGAACCAGTGGTTTTCGGAACCAGAGACAAACTGAGACCAAGTAGTTCCTTGCTAGCTGGATAACGGGATATCTATAATATATATATAAGAGTTCCACAAAAGCCAAAGTTGTGAATTTCACCCGCTAGGCGGCGTCCTGGGAACATTGCGTCCAGTATGACATGCATCAATCAAGAATCATATGACAAAAATGGCTGTCCCTAGTGTCTAAGACACTTTTCTGCCAAATGAGTATGACTTTAGCTGATGAAATTGATGGCAACATGTTTCACTAAAGTGTTGGAGAGAGAAAAATTGTGAAAGTCTCCCTGACGAAAAAAAAAAACTGGAACAAAAGTTCAATTCCAAATATGATTAGAAAGTTCTAGAAGGGAAGCTGTATAATATGTTCAATATAGGCCTATGGAAGAGGCACTTACTTCGTTCACAGAAGACAATATCTGCATTGGCAAATTGCAGGGACAGATTATAAGGAACTGTGGAGTAGGCCTATCTCGGACTTCTGTGAGAAACATGACAAAAGAAATGGAATTAAAATTGTACAAGCGAGCACATATTTTAAATAAGATAAAATGGTTTGACAGAAAAGAAAATAGTATCACAGAAACCTTAAAGATAAGTTTTTGATGGAGAGCAACATTTGGCTTCGCGGATGAAAATGATTCTATTTTAGATGGCGCGCAATAGACACAACAGAAATGTCCGTAATTTTGGTTTTTGACTCATATTGATTTTGAACAGAATTCTAAAGGGATAAAATTTAAATTTGGTCTGTATATTTAGAACATGATGTTCTTTGAATGTGTACATTTTTAGAAGCCGATGCAAAAGGGTTTTGAAGATATTCAGCGTCCAAGTACGGGCATTTTTTTATGCCCACCCGGTATATCTAACCTTATTTTTTTGCATAACTTGTAACTTGTTTTTACTTTACTTTGAAATTGCTGAATACCGCGATGAGCATGCATAATCAAAATGATGTTGTATAAGAACAGAACATAGAGTTCGTTTGGCATTTTCGTTAATAAATGATGCTAATTATGATAATTTTTTTGTCTTCCTGTAAAATTTTTAACTACTGTATTTACAATATTTTTACTTGTCAACGATTAATTCGTCTATAAGCATACTGATTTGACGAATACTGGAAGAACGAAAATCTAAAATACAGTTAATACTTAATACTAACAATGATCGTTAAAAAAACAACTTGTTTCTACAGGACGTGAAAGGGTTGCATTAAAACATATCCTTGATAAACTAATGTTAATTCCAACTTAAGATACACAATGTTTATCTGACAACTGTGACAAATGTATAACCACCAACGATTTTGTTACAATAACCAGAAGAAAGAAAGTGTCTAAATAGTTTGTAAACAAGGACACGCAGTGAAAATAGGGTGTTTTTGAAATAATATTCAAGCATATTTCATATCACATAATTGCAGGCTATCATCAGATTGCGTTGAACTCTGCTTCCCTTCTATGCCCAGCTGCTGTAGCAGTTGATTGAATTTCCTGAATAAAACATGTTCGAATCAGTAGAACCATGTTTGGCTTCATGTCGAAAGTCTGGTCTACACGAAGTTTACATCTGGGTTGCTTCAGCAACTCAATGAAAGATGGCAACTACGTTAAAATGTCTTAGAAAAACGACTCGAACTCACCAGGGCTACAGATCTAGACACCAATCTAATCCATTAGAGATTTAAGTCATATTCTATAAAATAAATAGGCCTATAAGTCGTGTTTTTTTAATTGTATAAGAGGATTATATGTTATATTATGTAAGTGTCTACACTAAGTTAGTGAAAATGTCTAGCTCAATGTTTTTTTTTAAACTCTTCTAGGCCTATGTTGATTTCATCTATCCATTCTGCTACGCATTCTCGTTGCCTTCTCTTCGTTTCCAGTGGTAAACTTTAGCAGTTTTTCTTCTTTGTGTTTTGTTTTATAGCAGGATGTATAATCTCTTTCAACGATCATTCTTAAGTCTGTTTTCCGCCTTCCTGTCACACTGCAACTGTCCACTAGAGAACGTCGGTGCTTCCAGACCTGTTTTAGTACTTCAATTTTCTATTTTACCCAGCAGTGGGAAGAACCAGGTGCCGATGATGTTAATAATAGCTAATTACTATGTCTATAAAATTATGTTAGTTTAATAACTGATCAGGTAACCATGCTCTCTTGTTAAACACACAATTTAACTATATATTGTATAGTAAATACTGAATGATTTTTTACAATCAAAACTGAATATAACAATTATATCCATCAAGTCAACAAGTAGGAAAATATTAATATGGGATACAGTAACGAAGCCTATGGAATAAACACTAGTAAATATTTCCTTTGGAAGACACAAGACTTGGCAGTGGTTCAGTCAAACAACTTGATGTGACAGCTGCCCACTTCATTTTTAGACATCAATAAACTAGATATTTCCCCCATTATATTTTACATCTGAAACTTAAAACAATGCTATTTATTGAGTGTAGCATATGCTTATTTCTTCAACACACGCTAAGCTATATTCATTTTCTAGTGCACATTAGTTTCTCAAAATTTAATAATAGCGCACCGTCTTTCGGTTTAGACATTAAACCGTTGGTCCTTGTGTACAACATGACTCTTGTGTAAGTTAAAAAATGCAGTCCACTATTCGGCAAAGAAAAGGCGATGGTCTTCTAGTGTATTGCTCAATTACAACTAGAGGGCCTCCACTGGAAGTAAGTTCATTTTTTACTTTCGTGGGCTATTTTTGTTGTCTCAGAACATCCAATAACTATGCTCACACTACGGAATTTTTTTTCGTAGCCAAAATGACTAAAGGTTGCCAATATATTTTAGCCACATTATACATTTGTAAAACCTGATATAAGTGGCTGAAAATGGACAGTTTTTTGGGGATTTTCATTTAGCCAATTTGACTAAAGACTTCCAGTTGCCATTGGCGACTTGGCGAATGGTTAGAATGAGCACAGAATAAAATTAAATCAAAGCAAATCATGTAATACTGAGCTGGATGAATTGGGACATCTATTTTAACAGGTGCTGGACTTACTATTGAATTTAGGTCACAGCTAAATATCGTTTACCAACTGGTGATAGCTTAGGCCTTTGTGTAAGTATTATTGGTTTAGTATAAATTGAAGTTTAGTACACATGCCAACTAAAATACTTAAAGTGGGTTTCCAACATTTTCTATTCCATTTTCCTCAATTTTGTAAAACAGGATCGACGACCTTACAGGATATTAATTACCATGTTTCAGCCACATAACTGCTTTCCATCATAATAAGTTCCCGGTGATGTATACAAAATACATTTCTTTTAATTTTCATTAATATCAGTTATTATCTGAAGCATTGCTTCTTGTTGGTTAAAATTATTTCCTTGTAATCCTGATGTTCTGGGTTCGATCAGGATTGCATTCTAGGTTCTGTCGTATGATCTAACAGTACTATTTACTACAATTGGTTTAGAAAGCATGACATAATTCTCATCCTGTAAGTGGCGAAAAACATGCTGTTGAATGTGAAAGAAATAAATAGTACTTCAGGTAGAATGTACAGAATATAACTGTCCATATTAATTTGTAAATTGTATTAATAATTTTTGAATTAATGTTTTTGCATAAATATTGGAGTTGTTAAACAGTTCCTATGATAAGTGTTGCTTTTATACACAAACTTTGAAATACGATTAATCTAAAAACTTAATTGACCAAATCTTGATTTGGCTAAAACTGCCATTTTCACTTACTGGTATATAATGGTGCTGTGTTCTACATTTGTCAAATGTTAAAGCAGAAGTGTGCCTCAATTTCCTTGTCTTTTAATAGTATCCTCAGAGCACATATTTACCCAAGGGAAACATGAACACACTTGGCACCTCGTTCATTAACCATGACGCATATTGTCAAATATAGTTTCCAAAATCAACTGATTTTAATATATGCATTTAGAATGTTTGTAACCAGATCAGGAAAACTGTTAACTACAAAATTTAGATAATTAATTGTTTGCAACTACTCTGCACGCAATGTAATCTTGACCAATTATACATTTATTTGCAAAATTAAACAGTTCTTTAGTTATTTCACCAGGATTTGGAGTAATACAAATTTAAACTGTTGAAGGCAAGGGTTGCAAAACATTTTAGGAATTACCTGGGCAGATTTAGAGAAGGGAAGGGAGGGCGAATCTGGCGCTCCCCCACCCTATTATCACCAAATATATTTGTGCCCCCTCCCATTATATTATGGGCGGCTCTAAAATTGACTCCAAAAAGTAAATGGAGACAAATTTGGGCCAGGTGTAATAAACAACACAAAAAGGTAAAAATATTTTTATTTTGCCTATCAAAACCTTAAAATACGCTTTTGGTCCGGGCAATGGTGCCTCCTGTTTTGCGAACTAATGGATCAGCCCCTGATTACAATATATTTGTTTGGATTGTAAGTGGTATAACTCTAGAAAGCACGATGTAGACCACACCAGGTGTTAAGGTGTGTGATTGGTGTTTGATGTAGCTTTGCCTTCCAATCATGAAGTCTTTAGTTTGAAACTGGATGCTCAAGTTTCTTCATCACGAAGTAACCAACAGTGTCAAACCCTATGGCCTATAATGAGACTTGGCCCAAAAAAGCATGTCGCAGAGCTCACCCTGCAAGTGTTGAGTTGTGTGCGTGTTTGATGTAACTTTGCCTTACAATCCAAAGGTCCTGGGTTTCAATCTGAACACTCAAGGTTTTACCCTATGACCTAACTGGTAGAGCCAATGCCTATGCGTCATAATGAGACATGGCCATGAAAAAGCATATCACAGATCTCACCCTGTATTAACTGTTGAGCTGTGTATTGATGGATGTAACTTCAACTTTCAGGATAAGAACCTGGCCGCATGAGGTTTTTTCTCATGATTTAATGATGCCACTTCCTCAGCCTCACAATGAGACTTGGTTTAGAGAGCATGATAGTAAACTGGTTTGCAGAGCAAGAAATGGATTGCTCATGGTAGGTTGCAGGCAGAAAAGAGTTAGGAATTCTGCACTGATGTTGGAAATTTATTGGCTTTCCTTGTTGGAACACAATTTGGTATTACATAAAAAAAAATCTAATCTATCTAATTCAAAAGGTAATTATAACGTCAGCTCATTTTAGATGAGCATTTTTTCTTAATTAATGAGTATTTTCAAACTTAAAATTTTAATTTATTTCACTATTTTGCAAACTATTTTTTTCACTTGTTTTGGCAATAGTGAATAAATTAAAATTTCAAAATTGAGGGTTCGGTTAGGTTGAAAAAGAGGAATAACAATCAGAATAGTCATGGTGGTGACTGGTGCTACTGCCATAGTAGTGCTACTATCAAAGAGCTTTGGTTAAACAAATAGATTGTGTAGAATATGACATTGTCTCATTTGAATACATGTAGTTATCGTCGGCATGTATGATATTATAGTAATTTGCATATTGGTGTTCGCTACCATATTTAATACTGGTCCTCGTGTGTGAGCGGGGAGTGCAATATAATTCGTATGTATAAGAAACGCTCATGTTTAAATACTAAAGTCTTTCAGTTACAGTTGTGCTGTGTTATTTATTGTTAGTGTTTTCTTGTTCACAGATCACAAATTGGAAACAAAAGCTTAGGTTGCAAGAAAAGGCTGGGTTTTAAATGAAATCATCAGCAAGATTTCAAGGAAAGTGTTGAGGGTTTCAAAGAAATGTTTGGGATTGTAGCCAATAACAACATATCAGTAATGCATCTTGAAAATAATTAAACCACACTAACAAACAACTGGAGGAATAGTTGAAGGATAAACAAAAATTGAATTATCAAATAACTGCAAATTAAAAGGTTAATCATATTGCCATCACAAATAGTCATGATAATTCAATTTATTTGTAAAATGTCTTGCGAAATGTTAATTATAAATAGTACCACCTATTTTGTTACTAAATTCAGGTCAAGTCATATGTAGAAACTGTTGGTGGCAGGTTTGTAGGCTTTACAGCTAAATGGTTATTTTTTTACAATTTTTTTTTACAAAATTGGTGTCAGAAGTTCAAAATTTTATATGATCTATTAATTCTTATATTATCGCTGATTTAGTTCTGATAAATAAAGAAAACTGGTGAAGGCACCATAATCAGCATGATGATCACAGTTTTTTGGTAAACTTGATAGTCATGATTTAAGTAAATACCAGTTAATTGAAGGTTTATACAAATGTTACTTAATATAGGCCTATATACTTAATATTATAAAATCTTCATGATAGGCATTGGCTTATTCAATCAGTATTTAGTGGTGGAAAAGACCACTAGACAGTAAACAAATTTTTGCGCTAGCACTTGGTGTCTTGTTAACGCTGTTGATTAGTACTAGTTATTTTTTAAATGTTATGGTTTATATTTTATAGGTGTACTGTATATGTAAATGAAAGTTATTACTTTTTAACAAGTGATGAAAATTACTTTTTAAATAAAGTAATATACGTTAAAGCTAGGTTGTTTTCATTTTATTGGTATATGAGATCTAAGAAAACTAGAGGACAAATGCAAGGAAGAATATGTGGCTATTGTAAATAAAGAGAGTCTTATTTAAAGGATATTATATTTGAGGTAACAGTAATGAGGTTGCGAATGTCAGTATTTATAATGCATAAAAATGAAGCTATTAGTAATGACGATTTATATGTTAGAGATGATGGTTCAGCAAAAATGATACTACATTGATTATACAGAGTGCACCATTAGATGTTGGTAATAGTGATTCTTAGGTAATCGTGATTCTTAGGTATTTGGAATAGCATTTTAAAGGCTATTTCTCTGCTTAGGCCTACCTTAATTTTTGGAGGTGACCATTGCTACCCGTGTTAGAAGTACAGTAGAATTGATATGTGAAAATGGCAGTCAAACTGCACGAGTATTGCTGGGTTCCGGCTTACAGGTTACATTCATAAGGAAATCTTGCAGAAGATATTGAACTTAAGGGATGGCATGTTAATGCATCCATAGTCAAAGTTGATGGAGAAGAGAAAGTGTTGCATTCTAGGGTTTATAAAGTCCAGTTGTATGGGATAAATAAAAACATTCATGAAATAATAGGCATTGCTAAACCCAACATTAGTGAGGTAAAAGAAATTAATGTAAACATGAAAATAAAAGCATTTCAGCTTAAGTCTGAGTCCATACAAAGACGCATTTTATATACTTATAGGTGTGGATTATGCATACTTGCATGATAGTCCAAGTGGACAACATGGTGGTGCAACATTCCCCTTTGGGATGTGTTGAGTATGGAGGGAGAGAAAACAAGACCTACTGAAGAAAAGTGTGTTATATGTCAATCTAAAGTTGCCTGTAGACCTAAGTGACTTTTGGTCAATAGAATATATGTGAGTGGATATTCCAGGCTGTAATTGTTCCGAGAATGAATAAATTAAATCTAATAAGCATAAGCTAGCATAGAAGCAAAGGAAAAGATTCTTTTACGTAAACTGGAAATCTATTGCAAATACCGTGGGTAAGGGATACATCTGGACTCTCAAATAACCAAGTCCAAGCTGAAAAATGGTCTCCATAAGGAGTTAAAACCAAATCCAGATTATGCGGAGGCATATGGCAAACAGATGGAAAAAATGGTAGAAATGGGGTTTTCCAGAAAATAGACACAAGCCAAAATATCAAAATACAAAGGAACAGCTCACTACTGTACATACCACACCATACAGTGTTACAGCTTGGAAATCAGAGTACACCAATAAGAATTGTTTTCAATTTGTGTGCTAAGTTTCGTGGTCAGTGTGTAAATGAATATTGCATAAAAGGATCAGATTTGCTAAATAACCTGCAAGGTGTTCTTGTAAGATTGAGAGAGCACCCAATAGCCATTTGTGGAGACATTAAAAATGAACCACAGAATATTAATCAGATCAACATGTACATCTATACTTATAGAGGGATTAGTAGGAGACGAGGGAACTAGACAACTACTGTTTATAAAAACAGTACTTACTTTTGGCGATAGGCCTGCAGTGGCCATGGCACAAACAGCTTGGAAAATGACGGCTAAAAAAGGTAGACACATATAAGTGATCGGCTACCGAAGTAATAGATAAAGATACATGGATGATATTTGTATGTCAGTTGGTCAGGCGAAGAAGCTAAGAAACTCACCAAAGATATAGATATGATGTTGTCAAAGGGAGGATTTAGAAAGAATGGGTTTCAAACTTACATCTAGAAGTTAAAAATAAGAAGTAAAGATAAAATAGCTATGATGAAGACTATGAATCAAGAAAAGGAACTTAGAGTGAGATGGAACCCCAGAAGATATAAATTTGAGGTGAACATCAATGATCATAAAAGACAAGATTATGAAAATCAAACTAACATAGCGGCGCATATTGAGTGTGATAGCAAAGTTTTTCGACCTTGGATTTGCTGATCCTATAATTGTCAGAGCAAAGATCGAGATACAATTGCGACAAATGGAAGTCACATGGGATGGAAAAATACCAGAAGTAGTAGAATGGAATTGGAGAGAACTGTTTAAGGATCTGGCAAGGTTGAATCAAGTTAGATGTCTGTCCTCACCAAGTGCGACAGATGAGGTATGTTAGTTATTTTTTGCAATGCTTCGAAGAAAGTGTTCGGAGCATGCGTGTATGTGAGAGCGAAAAACGAAAATAAAACCTACAGCAGCAGTTGTGCTGAAAGCCAGGATGTGCCCATCAATACTAGAAGAGGCATCATTTACATTTAGTAAGGCAATGCTGACAGTCAGTATGATTGTCCTGGGGTGAGGACAAGACAAAATGATTTAACTATTTGTTTCATCGCATTGGTTGTTTCACCCTCGCTAATGATACTTCAGGTGGCCTATCAGTAATATCAGAATGAAACCATTGTATAGAAACTGCTCGAAACGAAGACCATGTTAAACTGAAATGAATGGGTAAAATGTGGTAAAACTCACCATCAACTACTGCATAGCAAATGGATGGGAGAACATGTTGGTCTAATGGGTGTAGGGAGAAGTCAATCGGATGTGGAGCCATTGCTGCCAGTATTAGAAGTAGAATTAATAAGTGAAAAGGGCAGTCAAACTGCAAAAGTATTGTTGGATTCTGGCTCACGGGGTACATTCATAAGGATTTGCACAAGATATTGAACTTAAGGCTCACAGGGTACATTCATAAGGATTTGCACAAGATATTGAACTTAAGGGACGACATGTTAATGCATCCATAGTTAAAGTTGATGGGGGTTGCATACTATGGTTTAAAATGAAATGAATTCAGGATTTTTACTATAGACAGCTTATGAGCTATTATCCGGTTAATTTACACCAAAATAATATAAAAGGCATTTAATAAAATGCACAATAAATATACAGTATGTGTTAAGTGATAAGGGTGTTATGATTAACAAGGGCAAGTTTGATGTTTTTAGTGGGAATTTCAGAAGGGTTAAGAGCAAGGCAATGAGATGCATAGGGTAAAAAGGAGGATTTAAAATGGGTTGGGCAAACAGAGAGAGGAAGAAAAGACTAACTGCGATTGCCACAAAGGACACAAGAATAGGTGCAACATTGGAGAAGACTGGAGTGCGAAGGGTGGTCATTGGTACGAACGATCTTAGAAATAGTGGAGAGAAAAAAGAATTTTTTTCTAGATCAAAAATTACTAATTTTAAAACGAGGCAGAAGAATCAAAGGGTTATGGAATAAAGAATTTTAATGTTGTTTAAAGTAGTAAATTTCACATTTAGAAGACCATAAATAGAACAAGAATTTTCTAGAGTGGGCTGGATGTAAGATTTGTAAAGTTGGACAAAACATTCAGGAATAAGAGTGTTTAAGACATTTTAGAATCAACACATTTTTTAAAGGTAAACTTATAGAAAGAAATAATTTTAGTGTGCTATTTTAGGTCGTTAGATATAAAGATGACAAGGTACTTTAAGTGATTTACAGAGGGGATAGAGTATCATAGATCAAACCAGGAATATGAGAAAGGGCCTGTTTAGGGCCTTTGTCAAAAGGAAGATTTGAAATTGGTAGTGAGAACAGGGATGGGAAGAAAGGACAAACTGTAATTACCGCAAGGACAGAAGAACAGGCACGACATTAGAGATGACTGGAATGCAAAAGGTTGTTGGTACGAGCCATTTCAGAATTAGAGGAGAACAAAAAGAATTTTTTTCTACATTAAAAACATTAAATTTCAAAACGATTGAATATCGCGAGATAATTAGAAGATGAGGCAGAAGACTCAAGTGTTTTGCCAAAAAGAATGTCAATACGTTTAAAGTAGTAAATTTTACATTTTGGCAGAAGACCATAAATGCAGCAAGAATATTCAAGAGTGGACTGCACATAAGATTTTTAAAGTCTGACTAAACATTCAGGACTAAGAGAGTGCTTAAGAAATTTTTAGAATCATTACCTTTTATGGACAGACTTATTATAAGGAAATAATTTGAGTGTGCCATTTTAGGTCACTGGAAATAAAGATGCTGAGGTATTTGATGTGGTTTACAGAGGGGATAAGAGTATCATAGATCGAAATAGGAATAAGAGAAAGGGCCTGTTTAACAAAGTAGATGGACAAATGAAAACATTTGGAAGGAGAAAACAATAAACCATTATTAAGAGACCAATATTGAAGAAGGGAGTCTGCAGGTAGACGATCTGAACGAAGAATGTAGAATAAGATCATCAGCAAATAAGGAAACTGATAACGCCAGACTTAAAGGAAAGTTTTTCAGACAGAGTGACATTAAAGTCATTGGGGAGTGGTTAAAAAGCCAGTTGTTAATCTAGGTAATAGTGTTGGTGTCAATGCGGAAATGGTGAGAAAGTTTGTATAACAGAAGGGGATGCGGAACAGTGTCAAAGGCTTTGTGTATATCAACAGATAGAAGTGTAGAACACTTATTACATTAAGCAGCTTCATAAAGAGTATGTAAAATGTAATGAAGGGAGAGACAAGAGAATTGAGGGAGATGTACACCCATACTCAATCATGGTATCTAATTACTAAATTATTGGTGAAGTAAATAGATACAAAGGATTTAACCATTGGATTGGAACCAAACAAATATTTGCATTTGTTAAACATCAATATACTGAAAGGCAGAAGCGGCATAAAGTCTCTTCAGCGTAGTTGTATGGAGTATAAACAATAGAGAAAAGGGGTAGAGGTACGTAAAAGGCAGATCTACCAGAGGCGAGAGCCAGTATTGGATGGATCCCATTCATTGAACGGGCCTAGCTTGCTTCCAAACGGTTATAGTTAAAGTAAAGAGGTCAAAAGAAAAAGATGTGGATTAATTTTATAAGTGCTTAACCACTAAGTATAAAATTTTTAAGGTGTATGGCCACAGACTCATTTTCGTTAGCATTTCGAAGAATTGCGGCGAGACGTGGAACACGAAAGGAGATCCTCTCTGATTGTGGAATTCTAAGGAGGCGGTGAAAGAACTAAATGATGCTTTTAGTACTTGAGTGAGGAGCAAACTGGCTAATCAATAAGCTGAATTTAAATTCAACACATCTAGTGCTCCGTATTTTGGAGGTATAGTGGGGCATGAGATACATTCTATTAAGAATGCTCTTACTCTAAATCACTTGGTTATGTTTCTACAGACAAGGCAGACATAGACCCCATAATGCCGAGTCTACTAATGCCAAGAAGAGATCCATCACTGCCTCCTGTCATAGTAAATGACTTAGAGATCCAGATTCGTAAACAATAGAAATACAGTCAGGTGATAGAAGATAATTTCTGGAGAAATACCTACCAAGCTTGTAAATCAGACAAAATGGTTCAGAGAAACCGATAATCTTAATTAAGACGATGTAGTTTTGGTGATCAATGCGATTACCAAGAGGTTAGTTAGTAAAATTTATATCTTACTGAAGAGGGGTCACGTTAGAGTGGCAGAAGTGATGCTTAAAACCAAAATATATAAGCGTCCTGTAGCAAAATTAATCAAACTTGTTTATAATTTAAGTTTTGAGTTTTTATGGCTTCTTCAAATTCTTATTACAACAAAATATTTTTAGCCATTATTGCCTTCAAATTCTTTAAATAGCCATGTCTAGGAACACACGACAAATCCCAACTTCCATTTGTTAATTATATGGTACTTTACATCATCGAATTTAGTACTGTACCAGCAATTGAGAACTTGTTTTGTGCTGCTTTGTGAGATGTTTTTACTTATTTATTTTTTTTTTTCACTTTAGTATATGATACATTTGGAGCTAAACAAGCTCAAGCAAAGGGAGCACACACTTAGGTTTTATGCAAGTCT
>JAOTQE010096899.1:0-26441 GCA_025631205.1 Nesometra sesokonis
AATTTTAAACAAATTTTATATATTTTTAAACATTATATATATATGACATATTATATTTTTCACTGGCTCTTCTTACTAACTTTTTATATATTCTCTTGAGTACAATAGTTCCCCTGGCTTCTGGACCCTACTGGAAATAATTCGGGTGCTTCATGCACTAGGCTTAATAGGTTATCCAGGGATTCAATTTCAATTGTTTTCTCATTTTTCTATATATTTTAATGTTTGTTATTGTTGTTATGTCCTATTTTTATATTAAATGCAAATAAATCAAATCAAATCAAATACCAGTCTCACTGTGTTGATAAAATATAATGATTTACTATGTACAGTTCATCGCATTTGTAAAACCCAGGAAAGTCCCAATTTGGTGTACTCAGAATTTTTGGGGAGTGCAAATGTCTTTAGAAATTATTCTACTTGGTAATGAGGGAGAGAAATTAAATCTTTGCTGAAAACACAATGATGTACTAATTACTTTCAATGCATTTTTCTTCAGAGGTCCATTGCACATTAATTCTCATGACCATATAATTGCAAATAAACAATTTCATTTCATTCTGGTTTATTCATAAAATTCATAATTCATAAAAATATTCTTGTTATTTGAACACTAACATGGTACACAAAACCCATTTTCTCAAATTTCATAACACACAAAGTATCCTTTCACACAAAAGCTGGCATTCGCGAATTACCGAAATATTCCCAGTTTACAGTTTTGTGTGAAAGGGGTTTTATATTATCGTCACAGCCACAGTGTAATGCCTGCAAGTACGCAGTGAAGTATAACTAAACAAAGGTCAAATTTGGGAACCTCTACAGGTAATATCAAGACTGCCAATTTCACAAATTTCGCTCGGACCCTTTCATATTACAACAATTTGACCTTCTGTGTGAAAGGGTTTAGACCGGCATTGGCAAGGTATTTTCTGTGTAAAGGGGATAGGCTAATTTGTACCCTTGAAAAAAAAAAAAAAACGAAGCATATGGTTCATCATAATTACTAGTCTAAGTCAATGCTTGCAGTACTTGAAGATTTTCAGCATGCTATTTATATTTATTAATTATTACCATTTATCATTACTGTTTTAAAGCCCTTTCTATGAGTGACATTTGTTCGTTTCTCCTTTTACTGTATTAAAAATATTAAGGACAAGTATGAAAAATAAATGGCACTGTACAAAGTGAACAATTGAAACTTAATCAGATCTTCAATGTATTTTCATACAACATTATCTTTCATCTATAAATATTCTAATAATACATATAAAAATATTATAATTTAAACATCAATTCATACAAAGAAAAAAATCCTGTTATATAACTCAGCATGTTGAATATTCTTATACAGTACATATTGTCATCAATATTTATAAGTCTGATAGTAATTTCCTAAAGGAAACAAATTATACAGTTAAATGTACTGTACAAGTATAGATTGTTAAAAAAAGTAAAAAAAGGACTGGTTGGTTTATGATTAAAGTTGTTACTTGAGCTGCTAAGAACTTTAGCTGCTAAAGACGAGTACTGTATATTGTACACTGTGTGTTGTTTTTAGGGATGAATACTCACCAAAAATGTAAAAATACTGTGTCCCTTGCTCAATTACATGTTGCCACATACAGTACGGTATGCAAACTATTGTCTTGTACAGTAATTAATATTAGCCAAGAGACGTAACCATAATTGCAAAGGTTGTTTAGGAGTGTAAATATTGGGCCTTTGAAGTTACGAAGGTGGTTAAAATGTTACAGCGCTATCTATTTTAGTATGGCGTATGCGAATGATTTAAACAAAACGTAAAGGCAGCGAGCATGTTAAACCAAGACAAATTAGAAGATATTGTCTAAATGAAAGTTAAGATGATTAGTAAGTACAGTAGTCAGTCTGTTGAAAGTGTTTTTCGAGGGACAAGTTTTAAAGATTCAAGGTACAGTAAATTCAAAAAAATGTTACTAAAAAAAAATAAAAATGCATTTTTTTTTATATGTTGTTGTAAGGTTTCTAATGCAATTTACAGGTTTTGGAAATAATTATTAATAACAAAATTCTTTTTTTACAAAAATGATAATACCTACCAACAGCGGGGGCATCATAAGAATCTCCTAATAAAATTTCTGGTGCAGAATACGCAAGACTACCACAACTTGTTTCAAGTTTTTGTCCCGGATTGTAACAATTACTGAATCCAAAATCTGTTAATTTTACAACTCCTTGATCCTTAAAAAATATTACATTTTCAGGTTTTAAATCTCTATGTACAACGTGAAGTTTATGACAGTATGAAACTGCCTGGACGATCTGTATAAAATATATCCTTGCAAAATCTTCACCAAGACCATTCTCATGCTGCATTATGTAGTCATACATGTCTCCACCATCTCCAAGTTCAAGAATCAAGTAAAGTTTGGTCTGGGTGTCAATAACTTCATACAATCGCACCACATTTGGATGTTGAACAAGTTTCATGCATGTTACTTCCTGTAGAAGATGTGCTCTTGATATTTCGTCTAGCTTAGTTTTATCAATAACCTTTACAGCTACTTTTTCGTTGGTAAATACATGGCGAGCTAACTTGACAACGGCAAAATGACCCCTGCCTAGCGTCTCCTGTAAATCGTACAGGCCGGTCATTTTACTGTCAGACGCTAGGCTAGGTCTACCCTTGTGATGGGTCATCATAAAACCTCCGACGAAGCCTTTAAAATAAAATAAATCATGTTTACCATACGCCGGAAATATTTCTAAAATATATTAATTTCATACAAATACCATAGTTTCTTCAGTAGCATTTTAATCCAGTTATAATTTACATAAATAACAATCCAAAATCGATGACAACCAAAGAGACATTTCCCCTCGTCCCTCGGGAAGAACAGTAGGCGAGTCGGTCGGAAAATCGGCGAGCAGCCTAGCAAAGACCGATCTACAAGGGGTCGAACGCTAGTATATTTGACATGCGCAGTAGATATTTTTCTGTACTTGACAGTATGACAAGTGAATTCTGATTGGTCTAAAATATTGTTAAACTTACTGAAGACCATTGGGAGACCTTGTAATAAAGAGATAGGAAAATCTTTTTATAATTTTTTTTTCGTTGATTTGTGATCATTTATTTATTTATTTATTAAACCATATTTTACGAGGGTGACCCATCCATCGTGTGCTGATTATGAGGGGCCCTCAAAAATACAAACTTATATACATACATACAAAACTAACATAAATATCATTACAAAAAAATATACATAAATCTACAATTAAATATCAGTAGGGCCTAATAATAATATCATTTTAAAATTTAAGCAAATAAAAAAAAATTAATTTGATTCATTGTTGAACCAAGGAGGTTGTATAGTGAAGTATACAACCTCCTTGGTTGAACATGAAAGATTTTAGTTTAATTTTAGTTGTCACTAATTAATAATAGAGCAAACACATAATCGCAAAAGGTGATAATAAAAGTGTTAATTTAAAATGATGAATATTATAAGTCATAATCATTATGATGACTGTCGAAAACGACCATGATTGTACCATATACATATTGGGACATTTTTTGGCACATAGGCACACAAACCGTCGTGCACGCCATAGGCTATGCGTCACTGTGACACGTGCATCTCTTTGTGTCTCGTTTGTCACTGACGTTTTCGTAGAAGTTATTATACAAAAATTCTTGTTTCCTGATAATGTACGCCCTACACATTTATGTAAAAACTTGCAAATAGGGATGCAAAAACTAATTTTGGGATACTGGCCAATGGGTGTTTTTTTTACATTTTTACATAATGAGGCCGCCTATTTAAGTGTTAGTTTAAATTATCGTACACTATTGATGTTTCTGTTATCATTTTTATACTGTTGGATAGGTTTGTATGTATTTATTTATGTATAGTTTTATTCAATAATAATTATGAATTTAAAAATTACCTAAACAGTTAATTACTGAAATAGTAATGAACAGATAGGTCAGAAGGAAATTTATTTCGCATTAGGGCCTGGTATAAAAAAAATATCGATGTCGGTATTCATTTTAAAATATTATAATTATAAAGAATCTGATGGTAATCAGGGGCGGATGCAGACTTTTGGAAAGTGTGGGCGAGCAGAAGGGGCCAATAGAGGGTCAAAGTTTTAGGGGGACCGGTGCATGCTCTCCCTGGGAAATGTTGGTCTTTAGATATGGCATCTGGGACGTGTTAAGGGATCAAATCTTGTCTTGTGATTGCTGAATATTTTCGATTTATAGACAATATTGATATATTTTACTTTTCGAGAGGTGGGGGGGGGGGCGGTCTGGCAACCTTTAAATCCGCCCCGGTAATACTGAAATTTGAAAATTACGTAAAAAAATAATTAAAATTGCTCAGATAGGGCTTCAGAAAAAATGTATTTAATTAAAGAACTAACAATTGAAACATTAAAAAATCCACACCCTCGGGTCCTGGAAAAATGAAGCCTTCCCCGACCGGGGGAGGGGCTGCCCCCCTCCCGCTGGCGCCATCATTAGATGGTGGTGGTGATGATGATGATGATAATGATGATGATGATGATGATGATGATGATGTTGATGATGATGATGATGATGATGATTACTCGGTGATGATGATGATTATCGTTAAATTAACGTTAAAATGACTGATTAAAAGGAAGTAAAATTTATTAAAAAAGAGATTTTAAATTTTAAAATAATCTTCTGACACTTGCGTTAAAAATAAATGAAATTTATATGCTAACTTCATGAATTAAATTATTTACCTGTACATGGGCGGGGGAAGAGGGGGGGATGGGGACGCTCCTCCCCCCCCCCCCCAGTGACAACCTCAGGAGGGATGGTCCTCCTGAAATGGCACACCAACTAAAAAATTCACATTTCAGAACTCCAAAACTATGGTAAAATATGAATATTGTGGGCGAAAACGACCTTCAGGGACCAGGAAAGCACGAAATTAGAGGCAATAAGGTTTTTTTAGTTGTTTTTGCTCATCAAATTCTAAGCGGGCTTGGGGGTTGCCGAGCGAATGTGAAAAATTTAACTTCGTCCCCCCCACAATTCAAAAACGTTCCGCCGCCCCTGTACCTGTATGTTATATTATTACCGGTTATTATTTTTTTACTTACTTAGGTTTACTTAGGTGATATACTTATATACTTATTTTAGTATTTTTTTTATATACTTATTTTTATATAAACCCAGACCAATTAATATTCATCAGGCGAAAATATAACCTTTTAAATTTACCCTATTTCTAATAAAGGCGATGACACTTTCTCTTGTCTTTAATTTAGTTTAATCTCAATTACAATAGACGTTATGTACGTTATGGCAATAGACACTGAACTGACGTTGCCTATGATAAAGTGCGCGTAACAATATCCAATGTTGTGATGTGGTCACTAGGTTACCGCCGAAAGAAGGCAGGCAGCAAAACATAAGGCAGGCCACTTGGCAACAGATTTTCACGGAGAGTGTTTGTGTTGGATGTTGTGTGTACGAAATTAGCTAATTTATCTCTATTTTACCTTCAATACAATTTTAAAATGTTTAAAAATACGTTCCAGAGTGGATTTTTATCCATATTATATAGTATAGGCAGCAAACCATTACAAATATGGGACAAAAAGGTGAGTTTTATTTCGTTTTTTGTTAGGCCGCAAAATTCACGACGAGATGTGTTTGCAGTGTGTCACCAAACAACACATGGGATGGGCATGGATGAGGACTGTATCCCTACACAACTGTGACTAGGCCTAGGGGGCTAAGGTAGCCTAGGCCTACCCAATGACACAGGCCTAGGCCTATCCCCATGGCGATGTGAGTCTAAGCCTAGAATGTTTAATGATAATTAAATTAAGGCTAATTTTGTTTATTGTTTTGTCTAATGTATTTAAATCAAAATTTGAACTGAGGTGAAAAGGGAAAAATAACATTTTGATATGTTTGTTGTGTGTGTGTGTGTGTGTGTGAATAAATGGATGCATTTCATATTTACTGTCATTATTTTTATATAATTTATTTAATAATCGTGTGGTATTCGTCCAGTTTTGGTAATCACATAGGCCTAATCCTAATTGAATGTTATTAATTAAGGCTAGGCCCCTAGGCCTAATTAAAAATATTTCTACTTTATTTCAAAGTCATTAACACTGTTGGTTTTTTGTTGTGTTAGGCCTAACCTAGGCTAGTAACTATATCAACAAAAATATTAAATTTTTTATTATTTTTTTTGTAATATTAATTATTTACATTGTTTAGTACATGTTTCTTTTCGGCTTCATATTTGAAAATAAAACAATTTTAACAGTAGATTAAAAATTTGTTGATTTGTATTTTCATTTCTAAATAAAAAGAACTGTCTTATTTTTATACTATTATTTATTTTAGGTGCGAAATGGTCATATCAAGAGGATAACAGACAACGATATTCAATCACTAGTATTAGAAATTGTTGGTACAAATGTGAGGTATGTATCCTTAATCATAATTTCTAAATTTCTAGGTTTTTTTTATTCAATTTAATTGAATTACTGTTCATTTTTTCAATGTTTTATAAATCTTATCATAGAACTAATTAATTGATATGCGATTAGTTATTCAATTATTGAAAATGTACCAATTATTAAATTTAAACGCTGATATTAAATATAGTTGTTTAATCGGTGCATTTGTTTCCAGTCAAACTTGAGTACAGTAAGAATTCAAAGTAGCATTGAAAATGAACATGAACCTTGTAAATTAATGGAAACGCATAAACCTGGTTTGAAAAATAAATTTGACAAGTTGACTTTGCAAGTCTGAATGTATTGCTAAATAAATGAATTTCAACTTCTTTTATTCAAATTGAAACCTTAAAAATGGATTGTTTAGTTTATTCTGATAAAGTTGCTAATTTTGGAAAAAAAATTTTTTTATCTCAAACATGGGAATCATATTATTCAAATATTTACCATGAATTTTACACTGGATAAAGTAAAAAATGAATACAGAATTATTTTTTTATGAATACAACTTTTAATAAGTAAACTACTTTTTATCTTGAAATTGATAAACATCATGCTACTTGAAAATCTGCAAGAAAGTACATTTAAACTTTATTGTTTTCCATTAATTAATATCTCCATCAATTGTTTTTCTAAATCACTTTTTTATCAATGCCAATTTGGATTTGACTTAGGTAAGACTCATTTTAATTGAGATTTTATGATTTTGCTCATTTTTAGTTATACAATACTTCAATTACCCAAACTACATTTTTTCCCACAGTACAACATATATTACATGTCCAGCAGAAACAAAGAAGACACTTGGCATTAAACTTCCTTTCCTTGTAATGATAATTAAAAATTTGAAGAAATATTTCACCTTTGAAGTTCAAGTTCTTGACGATAAGAATGTAAAACGAAGGTTTCGAGCGAGTAATTATCAAAGTACGACGAGAGTGAAACCGTTTATCTGCACAATGCCTATGAGACTGGATGATGGCTGGAACCAGATTCAAGTAAGTTAAGTGGAGTATAAGTGTGTCTGATTCAGGAATTTAATGTAGACCATAGATGGTTGATCAAAACCACAGTATGGGGATATGCCCTCCTTGCTGCCTAAGAAAACTATCTGAAACAACCTTGGACAGCCCCCTCTATCTGAATATCTAAGGGTGTTTTTAATGACAGGACACCTCCCAAATATGTTAAACAATTAAGTATGTCTTAATTATCCTTTAATTGACAGGTGTAAAGTCAAATTTATTGTAATTTTCTCATGCTATCCTTTTTTTCCTGATACTATTTTAACTAGTTATTTAAAGTAAAGTTGATTGTATATTATAACCATTAGGATTTTGCCCTGTTGAGTATTTTACCACGTAATATAATCTAATGGCCCAGACACCACCTGTGCTACTGGAAATGCAGTATATATTATATGATCAAATTTCCCATAAACCACCCTTTGAAAAAAAAAAACAACTGTTGTTTACTGTAGATCACCATAGATCACCCTTGAAACTACCATAAACAATCTTGATTGCACTCCTTTACCATTGCCTACAACAGTTAATCCCATGGAGGAATAATCTTACTCACACAGTGTTACATAACTTGCCTTTCTCAAGGCAATGCCTTGCAACTACTGTAATTAGAGCTATGCAATCCACTTTATAGCCATGTTGAAGACCACTTTAGTTGCTTGCAGCTTTATCATCGTTAAAGATAAATTGGCACCCTAGTTTACCATAGTTTCTCATAGTTTTAACATGAATTTGGAGCTTTTTAAGTGTATACACAGTTTCCAGAAGCTTTGATAGAGTTCACTGTTTATTGTATATTAAAACAAAATTGTCACATCAAACAGCGAGTTTTCTCACCACTTACAGAATGAGATCTATTTCATGCTTTCTAAACCAAGTCTTATGAGGCTTAGGGAGTGCCTTTTGTTAGGTCAGGGGAAAAAACCTAGTCATAACCTTTGTCATAATTTAATTTCCTTTTCATTTTCTAGTTCAACTTATCAGATTTCACGAGACGTGCCTACGGAACAAACTACATTGAAACACTCAGAGTCCAAATTCACGCCAATTGCCGCATCCGACGCGTCTACTTTTCAGATCGTCTATATTCTGAAGATGAATTACCTGCAGAATTCAAGTTGTATCTGCCAGTACAAAACAAAGCAAAACCATAGAAGAATAAAACTCACAGAAGGACTGCAGAAACGAAAACTTCTTTGAAAGTTGAAAAGTCAAACAAACATTACTGTTTAAACAAATATTATCATCTCTGCAATTTTTGAAATTTTTAAAATATATTGCAATCCATCATTGAATTTAAAGTTCTGGATTTGTTACATTAAAGTTGAAATAATCTAACTAGTGTTTACATCATTAATTTAATGTTTTAAACTGAAGATACATCATTTTGATATTGTGTACCCTAGCGATGTAATGGGTACATTTCATTTGTGTAACATCAAGCTGGTGACATATTTTTGTTTACAACTTTTCTGTACAATCAAGTCATGTAAATGTTATGTCATTTTATGGTATGTTTTAGGAACCATTCAGGCCTCGATTTTTGTACACTGGGCAAGTTGACTTTACATTTCACTAGCCCACAACAATTGAAATAGCCCATGTCTGTGGCAAATTAATCTACACTGTGTAAAGTGACTGCTTGACACTTGTTTTCACTAGTCAACTGGGCTAGGAAAAATGAAAATTCACTAGCATGGGGCAGTTTTCACTAGCCGTTGTACACTGGGCTAGTAAAAAAATCAAGGCCTGCCTTGTCAAAATGATCCTACTGCAGATACTGCAGTAATCTATTGCTATTAAGTATACTTAAGTTTTTGCAGTAATTCAGTGATTTCTTTGTTAACTGCATTGACACATAAGGTCTCATCTAGACATGTTTTCAGTAATTCTCTTTCAGTTACTGAACTAATCCTATTGTGACTGAACTACTGCAGTAACTGCAGCAGGATGTTTTTGACATAGCTCATTGCAGCCAACTCTCCAACTGACTCCCTTTACTCCCAACAATTTTGTTTGGTTTTCCGGACAGTTCGGATTACCATGTAATTTGGCTTTTATGAAGGGTTGGTTTTGGAATTGTCTTGTGTTGTAATTTCTTTTGAATCACCTATATGCCTTCTTTGGAAGCAGGCAGACATTTTATTTAAATATCCATTAATTACAGGAAGGTAAAGGATACAATAGTATTTTCATCCATGTTCACACTCAATGAGGATAATTAATTGAAGTAAATTAATTTGCCTAGAGAAGGTGGAGGATTAAAGACATCAATTTAGAGCCCTTTTACAAGGCTTTGCTAAGAACAGTTCATATAGCATGGCATGTTGATGTTGGGGCAACTAGTGGGCAGAGCTCCCAAGTCTCACTATTTTGGCAGAAGTCTCACTATTTTCCAGTCAATCTCACTCTCACTATTTTTTAGCTCTGAGTGGGTTAGTATGAATTTTATAAATAGTAATCACCTCAGATAAGGTTCGTAGTTTATAAAGGCCCTTTCTCAATTAGCTAACTTTGAATCCTTTCATACAAAATTGATACTCAATCAAGAGGGCTTATACAATGGATTAATACAATATTTACAGTATTGAATTCTAGTAATTATTTTAATAAACTTTCGATAATTAGATGGGTCAATTGATATTAATACTAAATACATTTGAAACCTGTCATTGTACCAGTCTTACATAAACTTTGCCCATTTGTGATTGTAAATGGAAATACAATGGGTCACTAAGGTTTTATGGTTTACTATCAGAGACATTGTATGTCTACTTTTAAAACTGGCCGACTAATCTTAGAGAAAAAGTGGAGGCCTGTACAGTTTTTTGAAGGACTACTCAATGAAGAGGTGAACTAAAAGCAGAAACTGTTTATTATAATTGACTTTTTGACTCAATAGTACTTTCCTCAGACACAGAAACTTAGTCACATTATCTCGTGAACTATGTAATGTTTAAGATATTTATGTTGTTTAATAATGCATTTAAATGTATCAGCATTTACCATTTACACCTTATATAAATGTTGCAATTACCGGTAATAATTTGGTTTTAATAAATTTATTGGCAGCTTGTCAATTGTTGTATATAAAATATAACTTTAGAATTTCTTATTTTAATTTAAATGAAATTTTATCAAGAGATCCACAGTGAAATTATTCAGTCAGTGATTTATGTTCTACATACATTTTATTAAAGATGTATTGCCACTTGAAAATGACTAAAAAAAATAAGATTTTGAAAATTTCTATAAATTTTTTAGGAAAGAATTGCCATGACACTAGAAATTAAGGTAGTTTAAAAATAATTATTCCCAATATTGGAAGGATATATGTTAAAAATCGGCCAAAAAGGTAGGAAGCCTGTGAAATTTTATTTTACTTTATTCCTTTTGGCAAAAACATTTAAATACAAGTGAAGGAAAACAAAATAGCAAAGACAAAAAAATCAGTACAAAGGAATAGCAAAAGCAATAATTGTTGCAGAGCCAGACCAAATCAGGCATAATTTTCAGATATATGATAAAAAATGTTTAAAAAATGCAATTTAAAATAAGCCTACATAGTAAATGTATACTGATAAGCAATTTTCTAAATGTTTTAACTTTGATTGTTCACAACTTTGCAAAGCAACATCATATATATGACATTTTTTTCTGCATGTGATGCGTATTTCCATAATCTGTAAGTAACCCAATTTTAAATTTTTTTTGACTTCCTTTGGCTTGGCTCTGCCATAATTGCTGTCATCCAGTAGGGAATTTTGATCATTCTTCAGTATAAATAATGAAAAAAAAAAAAATTTCTATTCTCAATTATTTCTTAAATATGTTACTTTCTACAATTAATCAGGGGCGCATGCAGACTTTTGGAAAAGGGGCCCGAGGGGGGGGGGCAGTAGAGAGTCAAAGTTTTAGGGGGTCCGGGGAATGCTCCCGGGAAATTTTGAACTTTAGATGTCCAGAAATGGCTTCATGGGCGTTACTTGCTGAATATTTTCAATTTATAGACAATGTTAATGATATTGATATATTTTACCTTACCCGGCACCCCTTAAATCTGCCCCTGTTAATGTTTGGCCATTTTTAAGTAACAATACATCTTTAATGCAGTACGAGGGTTAGGAGTTAAGAGAGTTAGTGAGAAGTATCCCGATTCCCTGCAACGAGGCCAGTTTATAAGGGTGTATAGTAGTACTGTGTCATCAACATACGTCATCAGTCAATCGTCCACTCAAAACACTTTTTTCATACAGCGCAGCCCTACATTGAGTGTAGTGGCTTATCCATGCGAGTAGATTCATTCAACAGTTCTCATGCAACACCACAAAGTGCATGGGCAGGTCATTCCCACATTTGCCTCCAAACCATCTCTGGCGATGTACTGTAGGCAGATGTTTCAACCCCGATTTTTTTCAGGGAGTCCATAATATAAAAAACGACACAAATTATGTTTACCCTTTGACGGACGCTGCACTTCAACAGTGGCAAACAGGACACGCTATATACTGTACTGATCGACAGTATTACATAACAAAAGTTAGATAATGTTGCCACAGTGGTGTATCCAAAGCAGTGGTGGCGCCAGGATTTCCCCGACGACCGGGCAAAACCCCCGACAGGCAGGTTGAGGTGGACACGTACCGGGTTAAAGAAAAAACGGTTTTTGGCGTATTTCGCGATTTTTTGGCACTTTTTGTATGGTTGGGGCCTTGTCTTGAAAGTACCCTACATAGCAGGTTCGTCCCCGATGAATCCTTCAATATCTCTCCGACGGAGGGGGAAAGGTCCCGACTGGAGGTAGCCCTAGCACCGCCACTGATCCAGAGAGGGTGCTTATGATGCTCGAGCATCCCCTTCTCAGGTAAAGAAAATAAAACTAGTATATAAAGATTTGGGGAGCATCCTCTTCAGAGATCGGAAGTCTATCATTCCATTACAAAATGGGAAATATGTTTTTTGGCAATGTAAAAATTCCACTTTGGCTGAATTCTTGGATACGCTCCTGTTGCACTCCATGACGAACCATATCAACTCGGGGACCTACCTACTTTTTTTTTTAATGATTCAGGGGCCTATGCAGACTTTGGAAAAGGGGGGGTTAGTAGAGAGTCAAAGTTTTTGGGGGTTGGCATGCTCCCTGGGAAATTTTGGACTTTAAATGTCCGGAAATGGCTTCAGGAGATTGTTAAGGAATCATTCTTGCCGAATATTTTTTCGTTTTATAGATATTTTATTATTTTTTATATATATGTTAATAATATTGATACATTTTACTTTCTGAAAGGGGGCCATTTCACAGTTTCAACTGCGCATGTGCAATATTAAAGTCAAGTCATAAAATGATGAGTGGCGATTATATTCCTTTTAATAAGCAGCACATCGTTTTTATGACTTGACCGTAATCATGCACATGCGTAGTTGAAACCATAAAATGGCTTATTGTCAATCTTTAAACACTAGATGGATGAAACGGTTATGGAAAAGCCATGGTGCCCAGCTAAGAGAAAATATTTTGGTTTACATTGTTTTTGTTAGTACTGTATTTGATTTGGTGACAAGTAGATCATAAAGCAATCAAAACGGCATTAATGATGCTAAAACAGCAGAACTTTGGAGGGGCTTGCACCTCCCTCCCCACCAAACTAGGGGCCGCAACCGGGGCCGCCAAGGCATCAGCCTAATGGTCATGCCTTTTGCAATGAGCTCGCACTTTGTATACCTGCCAACTCTCATGCATTATGCGCGAGTCTCACGCATTGGAGGCCATTTTTGACGTCTCGCGCATTAATAATTTATCTCGCGCTTTAGCAGAATTCTCACTTATTAATAGTCTTTTCAATACATTTTCTCACGGAAGAGGCAATATAGAGCAAAATGTGGTAAAAACGGCCCCCAAAACCGCATTAATCTGGTTAATAATGTCCGAAAAACCGCCCGATGATCCTTTTTTTTTTTGCTTGTCAAATCGAAATGGGTGAAGATGTGGCCTACTAATGGGGCCGAAGTTTGTCTCACTCATCGGGACCAAAAAAAGTTAGCAGGTATAACATTGAGTCATCTGCATTTCTTGCATGCACACTCTACATAGAAACATCACGTCAATAGTCAAAATACCGGTCATACAATATACAGAAATAATTTTAAGACAAAGAGTGGAAAAAACCCCCAAAAGCAGAGCTTGAGGGCTGCTAATATTTAAAATAATCTGGATTAAGATGTTAAATAAAATCAACACAAATTTTTTATTTGTTAATAGTTTAATAATCTTCAGCTACATAGCCTTCGAATAAAAACATGAAGTTGCCGGAATACACAAAGCATATCAGCCCGGTGCACTAAACAAAAATTTCTGAAAAGCATAACACATAGTTATCTAAATTAACATTTCTTTATTTTTTTTTACAAGAAGTTAATTCTTTAAAATGCACAAAATTAAATCTGTTTTTGTCCACAGTAATACAAACATTGATAAATGCATATTAGATTAAGTTAGCAAACAAAAAATATAACAAAACTGTGTACAGTACTAGAATTAATTGTACCTGCAACTTAAAATTAAATAACGAAGCCCCATTGGTGCATAGAACAAATTGAGGCAATATCACCAACTACACTTTGTATTTATTTTCTTGTAGACATTCTGCCCTTAACAGAAGTAATAACAAAACTAATTTGTACGGTGGGATAGATTTTTTTTAGTTAAGCTGGTCTTTCCCAGTAAAAAAGAAGTTGAAAAATAATTCTACTGAAATGATGCACAGACGTTCATGTATATACTACCCATCAAACAGAACTGTTGTGTAAAAACAAAAAAACAGGATGAAAATTTAAAAAATACACTATAAAGGAAATTACCTAAAATTACATTACATGACGAAGAGCTGTATGTGAACATAAAACTAACCCTGAACATTTTAACAATTTTATAATTGTTTATTTTAATAAAAAGAGTTTTACTCGAATATTCCAATATTTATTGGAAGAGACGATAAGATAAGATAAATTTCATACTTTATTTTTCAGGTCTGACAGAATAATGCAGATTTATTAAATATTGTAAAAAAAAGACTACAAAATAAATGACAGTAATAAGAGCGCCATTTCTAAACATTTTTTTATAATTTAAGCAAACAAATATTAGGATTTGCTTTACTTTGTTATTTTTAGACTTCATTTTAAAACAATCGAAAGTATTTATAAAAATACACAAATTTCTCAACCAGGCTTTGTATGCCTCGCATATACCTGAATAGTCGTTAATACTGGTAACAAAATGTGTCTAAAAAAGTAAATAGTAAGGCTTAGACTAGATTTAGTTAGTGATTATAATGTAAAATTAACACCCACCCATGCCTTTTAGCAAGGTTAGGTTTTTGAATTAATGTGACCAGATCAGACCTAGCCCCCTTAGACATAGAGCCCACTGAGGTGTAGTGTTTTCAGAGAGGTTGTTTTAAGAATGTGATAAAATCAGGCCTAGATACCTTGGAACTACTACCTCGCTAGGCCTACCAGTGATTTCATAGAGTATACAGTCAACTCTCCCAATACCGGACACCCTCGGGCCTGCAATTATTTTCCGGTTTTCTGGAAAGTCGAGTTTTCTGAATTTAGATTTAAGATAATAGAATAAGAATAGGAAAAATTTGGGACTTTTAAAAAGTCTGGTTTTTCGTGAATTCCGGTTTGCAGAGAGTCCGGTATTAGGAGAGTTGACTGTACTTTCATAGTGTTAGTCTGAATGTGGGCCCCTTTTATTAGGTGTCATGTCAAACCAATAAAATTCAATATCGTATCAACTTTAGTACAAGAGCCATTACATGCCATAGCACAACCAAACGCTTTCCTCCATGGAATTACAAGCCTTCATAACCATAGCAAAACGTAAAACAATGGCAGCATATCTTAAAATAAATAATTTGTTTGGTAAAGCATTCTCTTTTAATGTCTCATCTTTATCAAAGGATTGGATTAAAAAAAATTGTACACACTACATTCTCCTGGGATTTAATTTTTCTCTATAGGTGTGCACTTACTATGGCTGACCCAGACCTCGCAGAACTCATGAATTCTGAAGTTCAGTTGCCCCAAATAATTTTTACTTTCCCACATATAACTTATTGTGGAACTACGAGTTTTAATCAATTGAAGCAGATACACATCGGGCAACAGGTTTTCAAGCTACGGTTGTCTGTGCAAATATCCGATTTCCCTGTGACGTTGGGCAAGTGATATTGCGAGATCTGTGGGCAACCAATGGCTGCAGAGGAAGGAATATGGTAATAGTGGAATGGTCCAATTTACTAAATGGTTTGTAGAACTGTTTCTAGGTTCAACTCTTCTACAAGACTACTGTAGCTCCGAGCAATCATACAAAAATTAACAAAAATATTCTCCACTTTTTAGTCATAATTAGTCTTCAAAACGTCATGAGTATTAATCCACCCTCATTAACACTTAATTTTGCAAACCCTCCTTATATAAAAAATATTCAACACAAGTGTTTGTGTCAGCATAAATAAAAGTTTACACACATAAACACACTGGTATTCTAGGGGAAGTGTTTAACAACACCTAATCAAGTTTAGTAATACATACAATTTTTGTTTATAGATGCCAATGCTTCGGTAATAAAACAAATTCACTAGCTTACTTATTTCACGATCTGAATAGTTCATCAAATTCACAAGTTCTTTTATTTTGAGACATAGAAAACATTTCCTGGTTTTCCAGACCATGTTTTGTTTCTTTTTCTATTAAAACCAACCAACTAAAATGTTTTTTTGTCTCACAATCTTGTGATATTCTTAAGTTGATTTAATTGTTGACTGTAGCCCTGTGCTAATCTATAGCCTAGTTCATGGCGCAGCATTCACTACTGGTCCCGCTGACGGTATCGGCGAGTTCTGCGCTGCTGGCGTAGTGATCACGGGCGTTCCAGCAATACCCTTTGATGAGGCCAAGGACGTTGTTGATGCTGAAAAAAAACCCAGAAAAACCACTTAAATAGTAATGGATTGTAATAAACCCCACTGTGTTGGGATTCAATATTTCAACAATTAGGTCATCATCATGAATGGATTGTAAAATTCATATTTTGGTATTTACATTTAATGGTCATTTAAACATGAAACTTAATGACAATCTAGACTCTTTTAGAAGTATTAACATTATAAAATAAATAAATGTAAACATAGATAGGATTTTAACAACTTGTTACATTTGAGGAAAATGTGTGAATTGGGTATTAGTCTACTGCAGTTACTGCAGTAATCCAGTAATCCATCGCCCTGATGTTTATAGTTAATGCACTGACACACAAAATATTGTTTTGAGCAGTGCCGTAGCCAGCATGAGGCAGACGAAGCGGACACCTCGTCTGAAATTTTCAATCCACACCCACCTCCCTGATTGAGGACTACGAACCGCAAGAACCAGCCTTGCCTCGTCTGTTTTTCAACTCTAGCTACGGCCCTGTTCAGTAACTTCAGTCTTTTAGTAATACTGCAGTAACTGCAGTAGGATTATTTTGACATGGTCCATAACATATTTATATGTTATTGTTATTTTCAAGTTGATTATACATATTCCAAGAGAAACTGCAAAGCTTCTAATAATAACCCACTACTGTAATATTCCATGAAATTTAACATTAAATACAAAATAAAAAATAAATAAAATAATAAAAAAATAACCTTCAAATGAAAAGGTTTCCTCGCAAAAGCTTAAGGCCCGGTCACATCGCCAGAACTTTGTTGGAACGTTCCTTGAACGGTAGGGAGATGATTTTTTTTCACCGCTCCAGCAAAGTTCTGATTATGTGACCGGGCCTGAATGAGCCATTAAGACTCAGTCACATGCCCAGAACTTTGCTGGAGCGTTCCTGGAGCGGTGAAAAAAATTCATCTGCCTACCGTTCAAGGAACCATTTCCCATTTTCATTAAGTTTCGTACTAGTAACCCACTACTCTACTAGTGACCCACCCTAAAACAGGGCTCCCAAGTCTCTAGGATTAGCCTGGAGTCTCCAGGAATTTTACAACATCCGAGATACAGGAAATACCAAATTTTCTCCAGAATCAGAATTGTCCATTATTTAAATTTAAAATTAAATTTACAATAAATATGCAACAATTCAAAGTTTTTTGGACACTGAATGGTACTTTGAAGGTTCCATTGTTGCCAATTAAATTAAATACAGCAACAATTAGGCCAAATAGTAAACCCCCTTTTATTGCATTGTTGTTTATATGGTTTTGAGTCGTATGGCCGAGCAGTTAAGGCACTGAACGTCAACCATAGCAAAAAACAACAGCACAGGTGGTTTGAGGCCAGCTCGCACCATAGTTATGGTGGTGGAACAAGTCTTCTCAGATATGGACTATAAACAGTAGGCCCAGTGTATACAATGGCTCGTGTGCACCCAATGCATCTATTGAGATTGAGTAGGAGGTTACCACGGTGTACTGGCCACACATTCCCTGGACAGCAGAATGTAGTGCCTGTTTCAGGCAGCAGGACATTACATGACCATTAGGGGAGGAAAATGTCATCGAATGTGTGGACAAAACGCCCACAGCGCTGGTGGCAAGTTATGGTAATGAATTTAACATGCGCGTTTGTCAAATTATTTATTTTATTTATTATTTTCTTTTCACTTTTAGGTTCTCATATAATACGGAAAAAAAATCTCAAGGATTTATGGTTTTCCCCTTTATTTTAGGTGCGCCTGGTCCAAAATTTAAAGGAAAAACGTAAGATACAAACAAAATAGGGTACCAGGTCACCAAAATGGGGTTATAACCCTTTTTTTTTGGCTCGTCAGGAAAAATGCGGCAACCACGCCCACCTGGACTGGAAAAGTGCGCCCCCCCCTTTTGGCGGATCCTGGATCCGCGCCTGCTTTATAACATTGAATTACAAACAATAATGTTAAGGTTGACAATACAAACATAGCAAAAATGTATATAAACAAAAATAATTAAAACAAGTGAATGATAAACTTTTACTAAAATTTATTGTAACATTGTAATAAACTTGAATGCACAATATTTCATGAAAATGATTGAAATAGAATTAAGACATATATCACCAAATCTGATTAAAAACTACAACCTGCACTCAGATAATACTGGAAAAAAATCTTAATATTATGTATCGATACATGCAGTGTTTATATCAGTGGCAGGGGTGGGGGAACACAACTATGAAATTGGGTGGGCATAAAGGGGTAAAGGACTATTTGTGAGGAGCACCCAAATGGATAGGAATGACCCACAATTGGCAAGGTTTAAACTGAAGATTAAAAAAATCATTTTGAAGAGCAAATCTAAAAAAAAAAATAAACCAATTATTTGAATGATGTCAGGGCCGTAGCCAGAGTTAAAAAACAGACGGGGCAAGGGTGGGGGCCACATAGGATTCTAGGGACCGGAAACCTCTGTGAGTCCCCCTTAAAAAGCCAAATTTTGAAAATTTCAGAAGAGGCAACCGCCTAGTCTGCCTCATACTGGCTACAGCACTGGATGTATTTTTAAAACTTTTTGCAATAAACATGAAGGGAACCATTAGACACAATTTGGATAATAGTTAATTACAAAGATGAAGGGAAATATTTATTTTTATTTGTGTCACAATTCTAAAGCCAAGCACTCACTGTGTCATATGACAGTCGCACGACTAAAGCGTCACTCCCAGTTTTTGTGGTTGCTAGAAGCAATAACAGTCTTCTACTCGTCGACAGAGGGTTTTTTAGTGATTTCTCTGTCTAAAAAAAAAGCCGTCAGCGACGAGTAGTAGACTGTCATCGCGTCTGGCAACCACACACGTAGTTATCAACGGTTTAATCGTACAACTGTCCCACGACACAGTGAGTGCCCTGCTTAAGTTATGAGGCTTAGGGAGTTGTAGCAAAGAACCTAGTGGGTAGCCAGGTTCGAACATGGACCACAAGATTGGAAGGAAAGCATGTTAACTACCAAGCTACAGTGCCACTATATTTATTATTACATTTATTATTTTAAGAATGTAATACAGTAGTTGTGTATTGGTGATGCAGATGTCAAAAGTTGCATTTAAAATTAAATACTGTAGCACAAACCCAGTGCCAATGGTCAAGGCAGTAGTAATGCCACCACTGATAACATGCAATATAGTTAATATGATCTTCCACTAGACGAAAGTTTGTTGCTGATGTTAAAATACAAAATAGTCAAGTAAAGAGAAGGATACACAAAGCCAAAATAAACAAACATCTTCAACTAGCAAATTGTTAATAAAATTTATTACAAGAAAGTTAACAATAAATTATGTGTATATATAATTTAATATTATAATTTATATATATACATATATAGTAGTACAGTCAGAATTTGCATGTGGTTTTTTGCCATGAATCTATTAAAAATAGTACAAATGGTTACAAGAAACGCAGGATGTAAAAAGACCACCAAAACGATCCCACAGAGCTGTTAGTACAGACATATCAAGTTTGAAAAATGGTTCTTTTTATTTACATTCAAATTTCAGTATTCTTTAAACAGAAAGTCTTGAAAAGTTGTCTCAAAACGGCTGAGACGCATGGGTAAAAAACTTAATTTTAAAAACTTTCAAAAATTGTGTTGTTTTAAAACTATATTTTGATTTAAGAAAGTATAATGCATATGCCAAGCAATGAGATACACGTCTTCGTGACGGATTCAATTTTCGACATAAATTATGTCATCATCAGGAACGATATTTTGATTTGCTTTTAATGTGCATTTTTCATTACATCATTAATTCACTTATTTAGTTAATAATATCATTATCATTATTTAAAATCAGATCAACAAGTTAGGCATAAATTAAAGTATTCCAATATTTAATGGAATACAGGCGATGTTGTTTTGAGAATTTGTTGCTGAATTTGAGTGCAGCCTTTTACACAGAAGATTTCTTTGGATAGTTTATTATTTCATGTGATATAGTACAAAGAGTACACTATCTTTCTTTTATTGTTATTTTTATTGCTGTTTTGATGGATGTTAAATAACAGTGTATTGAAATGGTCAATTTTTCAATTACAGTTATATATTAGAAATCAATTTTATTGCAATAAATACTATACAAGACATTTTATAATATACTAATCCTAGGTGCATAATGCAAGGAACAGTCATTTATATGTACTAACAATTATTTTCCTGAATATTTTGGGAGAAACTGTACTTCTTTATTTTTGTGTCAAATAAAACAAATTTGTATTACTTGGCATGTCTGTTAGTAGAATTAGGTCTCAAAACATACATAACCACGATTATTATTAGAACAATGTACTATTTACAAATTAAAAAGCATAAGTAAAGACGTTCCCGAAAAACAAAAAAAATGTTAGAATACACAGAGCGCAAATTTAGTTGCTGAACAATACAAATCTTTTCCTCGGAGCGTAGTTGACCGCCAACTACTGGCAAGTTACCGACCACATGCGGCAACTGGCTGTTGGATGATCCAAGAGGATAAGATTACACATACCAAGCACAAGTGGATGAGTGCCGTCACTTACTTGTTCCGGCAGTGCTAGAGGTCGCCGTGTTCGTGCTGGAAGGTGCGTTATTCAATACCGGATGCATTGATCTTTGCTGGTCTTTGACAACAGGATCTAGAAATTTTAATGTTTTGAAAGAAAGATTGACAAGGAGAAAAAAGATTATGGTTAGATGAGTACTTCTAATGTTCATATGAAAACTATAACAAACAAATGAACACCAGTGAGGCTCCAAAAATGAACGGTTTATTTTTTTTGTGTCACATCTAACTTTTCTTTGGTGTCACATCTAACAGCTGGTTTTTTCGCCACTTACAGGATGAGATCTATGTCATGCTTTCTAAACCAAGTCTTGTTATGAGGATTGGCAAGTGGCATTGTTAGATCATATGAAAGAACATGGTGTTCAGCCAGTTTCGAACCAATGATCTTGGGATTAAAAGGCAAGCAAGCTAACCACCAAGCTACAGCGCCACTCCTTTTATTAATGAAGTAGCTAAAAAATCCAAATGTGGGTGGTAACCATTTAAGGCTGAAAGTCTTAAAGTATTAGCGTTGGTAGACAATATTAAAGTTTGATGGCCCTGACCACTTCTGCTCTACATAATTGTATTCATGGGTTCCATTACAAATATGATTGGAGTCATCCTGGACTTGCTGCGACTCAAGTGAGTTGAAGTACAGGATTTAACAATAATCACCCTCACACCTAGATGACCTGGCTATAGCGGACCAGGTCATGAAAGCCAGCATCTTGTGTTTCATCAAGTAAACTATCACCACTTGATCTCGCGGCGACTTAAACTTAAATTTAAGAAATGACAGACACTGGAGACAAGATCAACAATAACATCTCTTAGTGATGTGTTTGCCTAAATTATATTGAACCCATGAGAGCATATCCTTGTACCTTGAGTGTTGGTGTAGACTGCATTTCTTGCTTTAGTATTTTCATCAAAACATATATAGTGGCTACAAGACTTAATTTTTTATGCTCTTTTATTTATTTTTTAAATTTTGTTTGGAGAGCTTAATCATACCAGATTTTTCTTAAATTGAAACCAGTGCACTCTATAGATGTACTGAAAATTACAAAAATTTTAGACAAATTTTGAAAGGTTTAAAAGTTATGGGCTTTTAAAATCGGTCATGCTCCATTAATATTTAAATCTGCAAATTTTGAATTTATAGCTGTGTTTCTGCAGGAATTTCAGAATATTCAATAAAATATCATCCAATCGAATAAAAAAAAAACTGCGCAAACTTAATGAAGACTATAATTTTTTTCCTGCAGAAACTCAGACTAATATTGGCATAAAGATGACTTAAGATTTACAGGTTCAATGATGAGCATACTAAATTATATTGAACCCATGAGAGCATATCCTTGTACCTTGAGTGTTGGTGTAGACTGCATTTCTTGCTTTAGTATTTTCATCAAAACATATATAGTGGCTACAAGACTTAATTTTTTATGCTCTTTTATTTATTTTTTAAATTTTGTTTGGAGAGCTTAATCATACCAGATTTTTCTTAAATTGAAACCAGTGCACTCTATAGATGTACTGAAAATTACAAAAATTTTAGACAAATTTTGAAAGGTTTAAAAGTTATGGGCTTTTAAAATCGGTCATGCTCCATTAATATTTAAATCTGCAAATTTTGAATTTATAGCTGTGTTTCTGCAGGAATTTCAGAATATTCAATAAAATATCATCCAATCGAATAAAAAAAAAACTGCGCAAACTTAATGAAGACTATAATTTTTTTCCTGCAGAAACTCAGACTAATATTGGCATAAAGATGACTTAAGATTTACAGGTTCAATGATGAGCATACTTCTTAATACAGTATATACTTACAAAAATAAGGGTGTTCCATTGCCTCTCGTGCCGTCAGTCTTTCTTGATGTTCATACCTCAGTAATTTATCAAGAAAATCTAATGACTCTGGACTAACTAGATGTTGGTTTTCACTATGGACGAATCGTTCCCATCTTTTGCGGGAATGCCTATGAGCAAAAGAACATTTAACATATTCAATTATATTGCTTATGCTACAACAATTATGTCAAGAAATTTCAATCCCAGAGTCCCCCTTTAAATACAACTTACAGAAAATAAAGTACAAGATGGGTATACCAGGGAACAGTTAAATTACATGGAATACTCTCGAACAGAACATCAAGGGTTACAATCCTCGGTACCGCTAATTGCATTACGTAATCAACAGATAAGCAATAGCGGCCTCGGCTAATGGTCTAGTCCGGTCTATGTTAAGCCAAGCTAGGCCTAGGTTAGGGTATGCGGTGGCTATGCACTAACGTATGCACTAAACGTATTAATGTTGCAATTTAATATATTACTGAATATTAGGCCTAGTATTAGTTTTACTAATAATATACATTTGAAGTAGCCAGGTTACGTAAATAACTCAATATGAATATGAGTAAGACGAGCATTTGCTGAGAATACCACCCTCAATATCAGTTGAAAAGTTTTGGAGTCTTAGACTCCAAACCTGTCCTTTTCATGTTTTCATATTTTTAAACAAATATACGGCAATTGAACATATATGACTGATTGGAGACTACGTCACATATGTTTTAGATGCATTTCCCGTAAACATTCAGCGAGATTTTGCTAAATTTACGCAGATTTAAGTCATTTTTTAAAAAGCATTTTGTTAAATTACTTGCATTTAAGACCATAATTTTCCAAAGCCACAAATGCTCGCAAAAGAGGTTTTGATATTATTAAAATTTAATATTTTATCTTTCAAATGATCATGGTCCTGTGAGCGAGCATTTGTATACTAACTTTAAAAATATTCTCCATTAGTGACCCAAATGTTGTGATTGGTCAGCACCGTTTTGTTTATGCTTAAGCTTGGCACTCCAACTGTCCACACCAACAAAGTGGATGGTCCGATGGTTAGTATGTTTTGGCAGAAATGACCAAATCATCTGATGATCCTTTTGACAATTTGTGACTCAATGTCTTATTTGTCATTTTAATTAGTTATCAAGATACCTTTATTAATAGAATACATGTGTATGGACACAAACTTTCATTGCTGGTAAATGGACCAGTCATGTGCATTTTTTTTCTGTTTCTTGTTTGAGATTAATGAACACTCTTGAGATAAATAATGTGCTTTTAGTGTATTTTTTGGCAATTTTTGTGGCACAAAATTGGTGCAGCACTCTCACCAAAATTATGACTGTGGAATTCCAAAGACCTTCAATTACATAATTGTGACTATGATGCCTACAATTCTCCAAGAGGCATCCATGAGCTAATCAACGGAGACGACGAAACATTCAGATTGATAAAAGAAGACCTCCCGCTGTAACAAACGAACTATAAATGTTTTCGAAATGAATGAAAGTTAAAAAATGTGTTACTGACCTGCCTAGTATATCATTGAATCTTGGGTCAAGATCAATTTGGTACTTATCAAGGTATTCATACAGTTCATCTGTTCCTAACACCTTTGCTATACGTACCAATTGGTCATAATTATCGTGACCATGGAAGAAAGGCTCTTTGCGGAATATCATACTCGCTAGCATGCAGCCAAGACTCCACATGTCTAACGAGTAATCATATAACTGGGGAAAAAACAGGAATATCAATTTTTTTTTTAATGTGCATTTTTAAACACAGAAAAATTAATTAATCAGATATCCTTAATTTAGTTAAGTTATTCACTGCTAAATAAGGAGAATATTATTGTTGTCTGCTGACATGTTTCGAGGAATAAAAAAAAACACACCAAGTACCCAATTCATTCCACTCTTCTTGTTGTGATCTCAAGCAGGAGGATGTGCTATACAATGGTAGGCTACACAGAGGTAATTCTGTGCTTTCCTGGGTGAGGTGTCACTGCATCGAGGGTCCCTTGACAAATCAGAATTTACTAGCAGCCTAATTTTACTGAGTCAAAATGCCAGGATTTTTTCCCAGGCTAAATAGGTACAAATGTTTATTTTTACTGTAACAGTGTGGGCTAATTGAAAACTCAATTTTTCGACTTAACACTCCTTTAGCTTAGCTGTGCCACAAATGTCCTAACTTACTAATAATATATATACAACTCAATTTTCCAACTTATCCCTCCTTTAGCTTATCTGTGCCACAAGTGTCCTAACTTGACTACTAATCTTACCTGATAATCAACAAGTAATTCAGGTCCTTTAAAATATCTTGATGCTACTCTAACATTGTATTCTTGGCCAGGATGATAGAATTCAGCTAGACCCCAATCTATCAATCGCAACTAAAATAAAAAAAACAACATGAATAGCGACCAGCAAGGAAAGTCGCTACCACACATCTATGACAATTTGCTTAAGGGAAACCATTCTGGAGTTTTTCCAAAGGTGTTTAACTAACATCAACAGAGTGCGCAAGTCACAAACAACACCAGATGACTTGACAGAACCAGTGTTGGCAATCAACATCAGTTGCCATTACCCTGAGAAAGTGTGTTGGAAATGCACAAGGAAATGTCTCAATATTTTTTTGAATGAGATTTTTTAGTTAAAATAATGTTCACATAGTTAATTTAAACATTTTAATTATGCTATTTTTGGGCAAATCTCACAAAACCGGCCACAATTGAGCCATAAATTTTGTTCAGTTTTCAAGACAGTTCAGTTTAGAGAAAGCAAAGTATACAGATGTTAACATTGGTTTCAGGATTTTTGTGACTTCTAAGGGTTATCTGCACTATATTCCCACTGGTGTCCTACGTTGTTCCGATAAACATCACCTTCCAGCCCCTCCCATAAGGCACAAGCTTAAAAACACTCTACTTGTCTTTATTCTTTGGAATAAATTTGAAAATATTTTTAATTTTTGTACATTGAATTGGTTTAAACAAAATAACTCCTTGGTTTAGAATGGTTTACTTTTTCACTTGCGCCTTATAAATGTCTAATCATTATGATCGTTATAATAATTATTACTAGTCAAATTACCTGTCCTGTAACCTTGACCTTTGATCCCATTCCCGTACCCTTGAATTTAAACCCTGTGACCCATCATCAGCAATTCTGGTCTGAACCTACATACTTCCACCACCTTTCCAAAAGAAAATTAACCCCTCAAGGTCAATTCCGCTGTGAACTTGCATCCACCCATCATGTTTGATGGAGATCGGACCAAGGATCTGGGAGGAGTGGAGGAACAAACAAGATATGTTGCTCAAATTATAGTATAATTACTAGGTAACGAATGGTGCTGATGTTTAGCTTTTGCATGCCAGTAAATACATCAGTATGTAAGCAAACAAATGATTAGACTTGCTCCAAGTCTGTATATTATATTTTCAATTTTTTAATAAAGTGCGCCACCAACGGATGATAAAGTTTT
>JAOTQE010096900.1:0-14220 GCA_025631205.1 Nesometra sesokonis
CCAAGTCTCATTATGAGGCTTAGGGAGTGGTGCTGTTACTGTAGGATGAGAACTATGTCATGCATTCTAAACCAAGTTTCGTTATGAGGCTTAGGGAGTTGTGCTGTTGGTCGTGCAAAAAAACATAGTGGTCAGTCAGGTTTGAACACAGGACTACCTAGCTGCAGCACCACTTTTATTCACAATACTAAAACCTACATTTAACATACCATGATTTCTGGATTTTACGTACACATAAAATGATGACATCATTTTTAGGGATATTAATCATCAAATATCAAAAGAAAATTCAATTTGTGGAAAAAAGTATACTGTATCTATTTCAAAAAGATTTCTTTACTCTAAACATTCAAGTAACCAAACATAAAATGATATGTTTAAAATTCGTGAACACAGGTCATTTAAAGCTGTTTTAAAATAACCAAAAGACTTTTTTCCTAGGCTTACCATTATAGACATTGAATAACAAATCAACCTAAAGAGGGTGCACACCAGAAGCTAAAAAAAACAGCAATGCTATACAGTATTGTGAAACATAAAAGCCTGTTTTTCTGTCGATCATTGAATTGCGGCGAGTTGCGTTGAGTAACCTATCTCAACTTCAACGATTTTCAAAACAACAATTGACAGGAAAACGGGCTTAAGAGTGCCATTTCAAAGCATCTAAAAGTTCCATGGTGGGAGTTTTGTGGGTGTAGACCATAACCTTATGCCGCCTTCTATACTTACAGTACCCAAGTTCATGGATGACCCTGCTAAAGGAACATACAAAATGAATGAAAATACTGTTTCCGAGCATCTAGAAGTGTAAAATATTCAAATTTCAGAAACCCCATCCCCCAGTCATTGTGGTCCTGATACTAATGGAGCTCCCCTGCCATACGAATCAGTAATTAATTTTATCACCCCTGTTATGGAACGATAAATAAACTGACTTAAAAATGAAAATGATCACAAACAAAAGAAGTCAATGCTATTGAATATTACATGAGCCTGTGTATATAAACAATTTATGTAATTATTTTATTTTTCATTTATTATTTTCAGTTCGTTTTATACTTTTCACAATTTTATGGGCTGTTACCCTCGGCAAGCTCCACTTCTGGTTGTTTCCAAACCTTCTTGAAGATGTTGGAGTACAAGAATCATTCCAGCCAATTTACACAAAAGAATGGCGCGGCAGCGACAAAAAAGGTGACCAAATTGACGATAAAGATAAAAAAAATGAGGAGGACGAAGATAGAAAAGAAGAGGATGAGAATGAAACTCAAGAGGAAAACGATGAGGAAAAAGCAAGCGACTCAAAAAATGAAGATGATGATGAGAAGTCTGAATCGGGAAGCGAGGAAAATAATGAATCAGAAAATGAAGGGGAAGAAAATCGAGAAGCGGGGGAAAATGGAGAAGGGGCAGATTTTGAAGTTATTGAAAAAGAGGAGATTTCAGCAGTTGAAGAATAAGACATTAATGCAGTATAGGCCTATTTACACTATGATGCTATCAACAGTAAATAAATACAAGGAAATTTGTTCTATAAAAAATAACAAAAAATATAAGTTTTCATACTAGATTGAATTAACCAGGATTTAACTTATATAGGAAAGTATAATGCACACTCCAAGCAATGAGATAGACGCCATTGTAACAGGATTCAATATTGTTTGTTATTTTATTTTAATTTAATGATAATTCTGATTGGTTAACACTTTTGGCATTGGTGCTTAAAAGCTGAAATTTTATAGACAAATTTCATTCCTGATGACATAATTTATGTCGAAATATTGAATCCAGTCACGATGGCATGTATCTCATTGCTTGGAGTATGCATTAAACTTTCTTACTTGAAGTTGATTAGTGGACGTTTCAGATGACAAATATAATTTTATAAAACAATTTAAATGGTGTCATGATAATGCAGGCCTTTCCTTCTGAAAATTGCAGGTGTGCTACACATCGCTGTCCTCAATATGATTACAGTATTTATAATTCCAAACCCATACCAAAACTTACTATTGGCAATATTTTGGAGTTAAATAATTTAAAAATATGTATTACGCCCTCTATAGTATAACAATGCGCCCTCTATAATATTTACAAAGCCATACAGCACCAACTATTGTAATGCTTCTGTAAGTTAAAAGTGCAAGGAATATAAACATAACAAAACAGTAACTTGTCTTCGTTCAATTTAAATGATGTCATGATAATGCAGGCCTTGCCTTCTTCAAATTGTAGTGTTCTACAGATCGCTCTCTTCAACACATTCGGGTGTGCTGTAGGTGTGCTGTTTGTATCTTGGTTTGTTGAAATTTACCAATTTTGGGTGTGCTATGAATGACTCAACTCGACGGCATTTCAGATTAATGTTATGTGAGTTTTATTTGTTTTAATTAAATTGTTGAATTCCAACAATTTTATCGTTTTTATTGATTATGATATCATTTGATTTGCCATGTACACAATGGGGGTTTATCATGTAATTTTAATATGAAAACTTCTTTAAGACATTATGTAAGACAACTTATTTTCATCTATTTAACATTGATCATTATCGTCATAATGTAAATAGGCCTTTACTGCTTATTTATAATATATATCTGTATTAACAGACAATGAGAACATTTGTATATTGATGAGTAAAGTATGTACACAGATATATTTACTGTTATTGTATTTAATTTTGATCTAAATATCTGCAACTTTGTAAACAAACACTTAACCAGGATCATGATTTCCTCTTTCCTTATTAAATTAATATGCTAATGACATTTTTAAAACCATCACGTTTTCGTTTTTAAATATAGTTTTCTTCAATTGTAAGCAATATAAAAACGAATTGAAAACCAAGACAATATATTTTTTAGCTGTTATATTTTTTAAAACAAAATATTGCCATCGTTTAGTTGTTAATTTATAATTAACAAGTTTATATTATTTCACTTGGTAAACCAATAACAAATACTACTGTCCACGTTTTTCGAGTGTTTATATTTTAACAGTATTTATAATTCTAACCCCATACCAAAACTTACCGTTGGCAATATTGTTCGCAGTTAAATCAATAATTTTAAAACAAATGTATTACGCCCTCTAGAATATTTACAAAGCCATACAGCGCCAACTATTGTAATGCTTCTGTAAGTTAAAAGTGCGAGGAATAAAGACGTAATAAAACAATAACTTTACTTATCTTTTTTTCATGAGTAAATTACCATTAATAAAATAGGTACATTGTCACATGGTTGTAAAACCAAACGAAATTCTATCAGTATATTATTTTCAAAATAGTGATGCAATACGGGTATTTTGTAATAAAAGTACTATAAAACGCTATATACAAACATCGCACAGCGGAATGATTGTATATTTGAATTATCGACGAATGAATAAAAAAAAGAGTTATGATTGTGAACTCGAGGAAACGGTTCACACTGAGAAATCCGAAAAAAAACTTGAAAGATTTCTGAAGCATCAAAAAATAGCAGCGATTATACACTTGTGAACACAGACTAATAATGTCAGCGATTGCATTTGCTTACTAGTTAAATGCTGTAAACACACGCTGAAAATTTCATAGGTTGAAAAAAGATAATACCAGCAGCGATTGCATATTAGTTCATATTGTGAGCACAGGCTTAAAATACGGTAGCATATAACTCCTATTTTGAACACAAGCTAAAATAGCAATGGTTACATACTGGTTGTGACCATCTAATTTTATAACTCCATGTTGTGACGAACACTGTCTAAAATATTATCGGCTGAACACTAATCAATAATGTGAAATCGGTTTAATGTACTCCACATAACTGTGTGTTGAATTTTTTTTGCTTCCATTGATATTCCTCAGACTTGCACAGAAAAGTTTTTGGCTACGACATATCAAAATCCATGAACTAGTCACGCAACATCGAGTTATTCTATTTTGTAGAGCTACTGGCGTTAAAAGAAGTTGAAGAAAAACCCTTTTACATTTGCTTTTGAACACTTTTCAGGTCAACTTTTCAGTGGATAAAACACGCTCACCTCAATTCGCAAGACGTCCCCATAGTTACGGTAGCTGTTCTATCCTTTGTTCAAGACGCTTCTTAAACATCACTTGTTCAAAATAGTTTAGCCTTGTCTTATAGCGCTATGCGACATCAGGAAAAGATGATTTATAGATGTCTCTTATTAAATTATCTTTGTAGCGGTACCGGCGGCATAAGAAGTCAAAAAAAACCCTTTCCATTCGTGATAATAATGCGCGCATAACAAAAGTGTTAACAGCCTCACAAAGCAGAACCTTACTAAGTATTAATTTGTTATCTTCCTATACAGTTCTATCATTACAACAGCACCAGTGTAATAAGAGACAAGTTGCGAAAAAGAGGTTTCATTCCAATTTAATTAACGCGTGCATAAAATCTCACATAGTACAGTACAGATTTTTTTCCTTTACTGTGTCTTTATGATGGTGCCGTACTGCCGTATAAAAGAAAATTTGAAAAAAAACACCTTACAGTTGAGATTTAACTTTTTTATCTCGAATCAATATAAATGCCAATCAATAGCGAAATAATACTTTTATATCGATGACATAATTCAAAACAAACGCATACCTTCAATCCCATCTATCTTTTGAAAATACGTATTCGTCTGTGTATCGTAAGACTACCTTGCATGAAAAATGGAATTCGATTAAAATCAATAAACCTACATTCCATTTCAGTCATTTTATATCATTTATGAATGCTCGCATGACCACAGACCATTGCCAATACTGTCAACAGATGCTCAGCGAGTTACAATAAACCCAGAAGGGTTTCTTTTCAAAACTCAAAATATTTTCCGTTCTTAATACAGCTGTGCTTAAATAAAGCATTCTTTCATGCATTCTTCACAATGGCAACTTAAATTCAGAAATAAAACCAATATTTCTCTTCAAGGAGAGTTGTCCATATCTTGATGGTTGAAGCCATAATGATTCTTATCTCCGATGATGTCGTTACCACGATAGACTGGTGTGGTGTCCTTTGGTTGCCGGTACTGATCTGGTGAAGTCTTCATCGGGATGTCTTGCTCGTAGTCGCTGTCATCGCCCTGATCACGTTCAGAACTGCAGGATTTGAAGATGTCTCTTTTGGTAACTCCAAGTCGACGTGCAAGAGCTCCACACATTGAAATACTCTGTGAAAAAGTGTATAACAGTAGATAATTGTATCTATTCAACAAGTAACGGAGGTTGTTATGTGTATGTTGATGACGATTAAGCATGAACAAGTAACGTGAAAAGAAACCGTATCATTATAAGGAATGTCCTGAACGAACCAAGATAATCTATCATGGGATGGGGAAACCAGAGCTGTCTGAATACATAGAATGGTGATTACGATACCAATCTCTAAACCAAGTACAGTCCGCCGCGTAACTTTTAAGTTGCTCAGCCAAAATACTACCACGGAAAGGATTAGGAAGGTCTATCCAGTAGTATGTACCCAATAAGATTAAAATGAAATGTTCAATGATTCTAGTAAAAGAACTCAAGGCAGGGGTGGACTTAATATTGTCAAAGTACACGTGCCCCAACCCCCTAAAAATGTTACCACCAAAATACAAGTAGCTGAAAACAAGCACAGAAGAGTCGCAAACCACGCAAAATAAGTTGGAGGAGTTTCGTAAATAACTACGGAAATTTTAACGGGCTCGCAAGAACGTTAGTAACGTTTTATTAAGTAAGTCCGGCGCATGCACACTTCGATTTGTTTATAAAAAGGGCGGAGCTAAGTTAACGTTTTTCGACGGGAACTAATGTTATAAATAATTCATGGTTATTCAAATAAGTGTGGTTACAAGACGTCTTCTTACATTAAGATCTGTGCTTTGACGTGAGTTTCTAGCTTCCTTGAATGACGCCACAATCCAGTCAATAACAAGAAGAACTAATGCAAAACCGATGCCAACGAATAGGAAGTAAAAAACTCCAAGCATCTGACCTAAACCAATTTTACTCGGTATCGTATTTTGAGCTGAAATTTAAAAAGTAATTTATACTAATTAATGTTTGGTTACTAATGTGTTTAAGGAAAAGACAATAGCATTAGGAACAACAATTGGTAAAAGACAATAAAAAGATAAAATGACACATCAAGAATCAACAGAAAATAGATAACGAGACTCGCACAGAGTAGTGGCGGATTCAGAGGGGTTGATTAAACTTTTTGTTCAATATGCTTGATTAGAAAGAAATCGGCATTTGATTATAGGTTACACAAAAATAACAGGTTATAAGACAAACATCAGGAGGTATTCTCATAATTCCCTCTGGTTTCTGTTTTCAAACATCATTTGAAAACTTACCTATTTAGTTCCTTCTGGTTCTCTTTTCCTTTTGACTTGTTTTAAGTGCATAGGGACCGTAGGCTGGTATTCTCGAAAGGTAGATAGAGCAGCACTAGTTGATCCTGGACTATAAATTTGGTTCCTTGGCAAACAAAATTTAGAATGCTTTAATCTAGGGTTTATATCTGGATGAGCGTAAGACACCTTTGAGATTACCATTTTCAGTTAGTACCAGATTAAATCTAAATTTTAAAGTTAGTTCGCTTTCGAGAATACTAGCCTTAGTGTTTTAAGTATACAAGTAATTAACCATTACCTAAAAAATTGTTGCACGCATATTTTATTTCCATTTTTTCTTCTATTACACTTACCACCCGCACCATCGCATCCACCAGAGAAGTATCTCTTCTGCAACCCGTCCATAAAGTCAGACTGTCGAAGCTTCAATATCTCCAAACTAAATGGTTCCGTGTAAAGCGAATTACGAGCAAGTCCCAAACCGTATCCGATCTAAGAGGTAAAAAACATTGTGTCGATGTCAGGGCCGTAGCAAGCATGAGGCAGACGAGGCGGCCGCTTCGTCTGAAATTTTCTCAATTTTGTCTTTTTTGTACTGTAATATAGGGTCTATAACATATTGACCCTATGCCCCACCCGAGCCCCAGCGTCGCCCTTTGTCTGGTTTTCTAATCTGGCTACGGCCCTCGGTGTAAGGCAAAAAGCAACTCCTTTTGCTAAGGTAAAGAAATAACTATATACAGTGTACTAATATACGGTAACATTTTTTGGACAAGCACCATTAAATATATATGTAAAATGAAATAAACAAATCGTCCGTTATGGAATACACCACCAGTTTGTTACAAAGACAAGATGTGTAGTGAAAGCTTCTTAAGGACCGGACACAATGAAGCAAATAATACCTTTCCAAAAAGACGTCCTACGGTTCTGACGTCACACGGCTCTACATTGGCTTCGTAATCCAAAACTGCTGAATCAAATATAAATGCGTAATTGCCTTCACGGACAGCATTGATACCTTCTTCTGCAGACGACACGTACGACTGTTCTCTGTCCATGTACCGTGACGCCCTCTGAAATGGATCAACCTTTGCATTCTCGAAGTATGACTGCGGTTGACTATCTGCCACGGTGCCATATTTAACCGCCGTCTGTCTGGACAGGTCATCTATCGAATTAATTCCTACAGAAATTAATTGTAAAGTTATTAAATTCTGCAGATACCAATGAGTCAAGAAGGCAAAGGAGGACGGATAGCTTTTCATGGTATCGTTGTGTCGTTCTTAATTGTTCCATTCATTTCTCTCTTGAATTGTGTTTTGAAATTATCTTGTAAATGGTCTCTTAATATCAGTATTTTTGGAAAGGTTACTCTCTATAAATATACTTTTTAAAAAATTAACACGATAAATCACTTCAACTAGATATATTTCATATCACTATTTAAATAAAATGTTTAGGTACGAAACAACAAACGTGTTGACTCCATATGAGGAAGAGTGTGTTATTAAAGAATGTGTAAGAATCAGTGCCGTAGCCAGCATGAGGCAGACGAGGGGGTCACCTCGTCTGAAATTTTCAAAATTTGGCTTTTTAAGGGGACTCACCCTCTGACCTCCAACAGAGGGTTCCAGTCGCTGGAATTTTACGTGACCCCCCAGACTTCGCCTCGTCTGTTTTTCAACTCTGGCTACGGCCCTGAGAATTATACACTGTGAAGCATGAAGATGTTACTGTACCTTCACTAGCTTTTGAAACTGTAAGGAATGCAGCTAAATTAGCAGTGTAGGTTGCGATGATGATAGTGACGCCCAGCCACCAGAACGTAGCGACAACTCTTCCAGCTAACGACTTCGGGTTGTTCTCTGCTCCCTAAATTAAATCAACAATAACATTAAAACTTTTTTATTTATAAGTTGCGACGGCTATTATTTTAGTGCAGTAAGTGTAGCTGCCTCTTGCATCTTGGACCTCGACAAAAGTAGCGATGTCAGTTTCTTTCCGATATTGAGACATCTCCCGACAGTTAGGGCTAATTTTTGGACTACATCTTACATATTTATCCTCTCCTTGAAAGCTGTGTATACATTTCCAGTATTTGTAGCATGCAGCTGTACTTGGTGTTTAAGACACTTCGTCGAAGGTCTAGAGGTCAAATTAAATGGTCAGTAGGCCTACTTTATTACTTACGTCCCAAAAGAACCCTACTTCTCAAGTGCTGTTATGGTACTTGTTTATGTAGAAAGAGGCGGCGTTGCCTAGAAGAGGAAGATGGCTGTCGGAGTGGTTATCTTTTGAGGCTTCTTAATGTTATATACTTATGCTGGGGCGTATCGCCAATTCTGCTACACAAATTAATTTATGTTGAACATCACGCAAAATAGGTTATATTTGTAATGTGAAGGAATTGTTAGCACAGACGTATCAAAGATTAAAACAAACAACCAACCTCCTCCTCATTTGATACACGATATTTAGCACTGATGGGAGCCCCATAAGCACCCATTTGATTTATAATGCATCTTTACAAAAATTAAACGTGAGGGTAGTAATCATCGGAGGAAAACTTGTTTTTCTTAATCACCACACTTTCAAATTAGTATTAAGTAAACTGTAAAGATTTACCTGTTGTACACCTGCCGCAAACGACCACCACATTGCATTGTAGAGATTCATACTGTTCCGGTCTGCAAACTCGTCTTTCTTTTTATTTGGACTTTGTATATACTCACCACAATATCCATGAGGGCTGAAGTAACTACAGCCAGCGATTAGAAATCCAACGAAGATAACGGTAAGAATTACTAGCGAAAGCGAACAAAAAAAAAAAACATGAAGACTCTTTCAAAAAAAAAATGGATAGGATTATTTTTACTAAATTAAAAATGTATACACTGGTTTGGCACCAAGACCAAAACCAGGAATACTGAAAATATGAAAACGGTTGAAATTCAAATAATCTATCCTCCTAATGCCATTATTCTTAAGACTTCAAAATAATGTTTACCATACAATGCAATGCAATGCTATACAATACAATAAAACTTTATTTGCAATCTGTACAATAAATTACAATACAAATTGAAGTTTAACAAAACTTTAACATTTCCCCTACCAGATCCTCAGTCACTTCATATAAAAAAATCAATACAAATGTATACATAGGAAAAAAATTAAAAAGTATTAAACACCTTAATGTTTCGCAGTAAAGTAATTCATTATTATAGAAAAGACATTTTCCCTGAAGTTTCCAGATTAGTTCAACCTTAGAACATAAGATACATTCTTCTCAACTGTTAAAAGAGCCATTCGATTCCATATGATTCCTGTTACGATGGTGTACCTCATTGTTTAGGGTATATATTGCACTTTCTTACTTGAAGTAGATTAGTGGATATTTTGGATGTTAAACGATCTCTTGATGCAGTACTTTAGAGGATTGATTTCCAAGTATTATCGAACCTTGACACAATAGATTTCATTTTTTGAATTATTTTTATAGTAATTGTCTTATATAAATATAATGAATTCAGACGTTATAAATTTACCTGCAAGCCATAAATCCATACTGAATGGATCAAGGAATGCAAAGAGACCACTTTCCTTCTTAGATTTGCTCATTAGGATGGTCAACCCCAGATCAAGGTAAGGTTTGGTAAAGTCGATAACTTGCTCCCTCTCATAACTGATGGTAAATGGCGCCACGGCTACGTCAGCATGCTATTAAATAAAATAAATAAAATTTATAAACCTGTATGAGCGCATGACTCAATCATTAAACGGTTAACAAATTTCATTGCATTTGTAGACTCACACCATCAAGTAGCTGTCTGACCATCCCGTTCCATTCATTAGTGTACGGGTCCACATTACCGTACGTCATGTCTGGTACAAGCTCGATGACGTAATCAAACTTCATGTTCTTCTTCAGCTCGTTTAGTAGATCTATGCAGTAGCCATAAAAACGATCGCTTGAATTTGGGTGAATATTAGGATCTTGTAACTCCATTACAAAAGGCTTTTCCTAAAACAAATTTATAAAAACAAATTAAAAGTTATTACAATGAATCTATACCTTTTACAATTATACAGAGGCGTAATTAATAGGGGCGGAACAAGCAAAACAGGATAGAGGGGTCGTTGGATTCAGATACTTGGTATGTCTAGGGGTTCTGCGATCCTCCTCAAGGCCATTTTCAAAACAGATGCGTCTCCTAGGTAAATGAGAGACAATTTTCACAGATAGTTCTTTGCAGAAAGTGAGGTTTTCAAGTCCAAATAATATTCTCCCAGGCCAAAAGAAGGTCCTGGGTCCAGGCGCGGATCCAGACCTTCGCACCGTTCGCCATTGCGAAGGTCAGCGACCTCAGACTTTGATACTTCACCACAGGGGCCCTACGCGACCCCGGACTCCGAGCTTCTTCATGGGTTTTGCGAAGGTCACAGTACATGTCTAGATCTGCCCCTGGGTCGGGTGGTCCTCACTTGGATCCGCGGTTGATTAGGATTTCGAGAAGGTGTGCTTTACAATCCACATTGGATTTCCCATAGATGGGGAAGGTAAACTGATAGTTCTTGTCTACAGAAGGGATGCTCATTTTCTGAAGAGGGGTATTCGGGAAACTAATCTTGTTCGGAAAGCTAATCTTCTTTTGTGCAATAGTAGATATAGAACTTTATTGTTCTCTACCACTGAAGGGCGTGGGGTGATTGGGGAAGGGGGTACTAGACACCAACGATCTGAATACACCGCCGAATTTACGCCGCCGCGCAAAGATCTCAGGAAGAAGCCCATAAGGGGCATTTCCAGATTGGACATCTGTACAGTTAAATACAACGATTAACTTGCCTTAGGTACTACAATCTTTCCTATTACTATTCTCATTAAACAATTAATTAATTAATTAATTAAACAATTAAATATGTAATTGTAACAACTAATCATTACAATGACTAACCAAAATAGTGGTAATACTGAGAGTAATATTAGTAAGGTCATTAGAGCTATCCCTTGGCAAGTCGGATGACCTTCCCATGAAGGCTAACTCCTGATCTTCAAAGAAGGTGTAGTTTCCCTCAGAATACCATTCTCCAACCTGCAAGATATTTTTAGAAGATTAACACATTCACATTGTAAATAATGGTGAGTTTATGAAGAAATAAATGGCCAAAGCAGAATTAATATCACTTTATCAATCTTCGTCAAAATTCTTTCCTGAAAACCCAAGTCCACAGACGGCACCCCGCCTCAAAATCCTTCCAGCCTTATTAAAAATACGATTGAGGTAATTTTGGTCGTTACAAATTTCCGGCACAATTAGAACCCATGGACTTTCAAATTAAACGGCAATTACATTAATCACATAGATAACCCATTATAGTACATTTAAGTATTGATACATTTTAAATCCACTTAATTGCAGTATTTGGTGTCGGATATTTATCAAACTTGGCTACACTTGCCCCATGCAAGTCTGTATTTTACAGTTTAGTGCGCCTCAAGTGGGTGAAGATTTGGCGATGTTTTTCGTGACAAAACGTCAGTACAGGTATAACAATCCACGTATTATATAACGCATTTGGTGCTAGATGATTGTCTTTCCAGGAATTATATTCGAATCACTGTCTTGAACCAAGACTATAACTTTGCACCTTGGCGTGAAACTGGATTGGAACCCAATCCGTAACTGGAGAGAAACATAATTAACCGCATAGCTACAACCAGGGAACAGTTACATTTATTTAATTTTTCCCTGACTACAACCATGAATAAATTAAGTAAATTAAGTAAGTATTGATACCTTTTTAAATCCAGTTGATTGCATATTAACGATGTCATATCCACCGATATCTGGTGTCCGATATTTATCAAAAGCAATCATGTTCATTACACCGGGACCTGAAGTCTGTAAAGGTAATAAATTCAGTTTTATTTTATAAAATAAATCAGAGTATGAGTCTCGGAACTGTTTAGTAAGATAAAAACAACTATTTTAAATACAACTAAATTTGCTAAAGGTTTTAGTGAGAATGTGTTTGATGTGCTTCAGAAGCAAATCTCGGGTAAATTTTAATGGTTTAGTACATCAATTTGACACAGCTTTTTTTCTGAAGAATAAAAAGTAATTGAATTGGAATTAATGGGCATGGGAGAAATCCAAAAACCTTGGTCCGCCACCATGAAGGAACTAAACGGCATGCTGGTATAGAAAGTTTAGAAAACACGATATACATTTATGGTATACCTTAAGTCCAATGGGAAGGAAATGAAACAAAGTAGCATAAGGTCAGTTAAAACATGCAGATTTCTTATGTCAGGTTAAAACATGATTAAGGTAGCATAGCAACTAAATCTTCTCCAAACCGTTCTATTTACCTCTTTTACCTTTCTGGCAGAAACGTAAAAACACATACTGTGCACGATTCGATCAATATACAATCTAATTTATTTGCTCCATGATACAACTATGAAATGGTTCAAGATAAACCCGGTTGCTAAGTTGTGTGGATATTAGCCTACTCACATTACTTATATATTCCATGAGAAGTTCACCCGACGACCATGGTATGATGTTTTGCATGGAACACATCCTGTTTGGGAATTGCTTCAGCTCTATCTCATTCCCGGCGTTGACATAGTCGTTAAGTCCATAGGCAAGTGCGAGTACTGCATCGTACAGTAACATACCATCCACCTAATAACAGTAATAGTAATAATAATATTAATAGTAATAGTAATAATTAATAGTAATAATAATATTAATAGTAATAGTAATAATTAATAGTAATAATAATATTAATAGTAATAGTAACAGTAATTGTAATAACAATGGTAATAGTAATAGTAACAGTAATTGTAATAACAATGGTAATAGTAATAGTGGGAGTACTGGTAATAGTAATAGTTAATAATGGTAATAGTAATAGTAGTAATGGTAATAGTAATAGCAATAGTAATAGTAGTAATGGTAATGGAAATAGTAATAGTAATAATAATAATAGTAATGGTAGTAATAGTAATAGTAATAATAATAGTAATGGTAGTAATAGTAATAATAATAACAATAGTAATAGAGGGCCTAATAGTAATAGTAGGAGTATTTGTAATAGTAATAGTGATATTAATAGTCTTAGTAATAGTAACATTATTATTAGTAATAGTAATAGTATTAGTAGTATTAATAATATTAGTAATAGTAATAGTAATATTAATAGTATTAGTAATAGTAGTATTAATAATATTAGTAATAGTAATAGTAATATTGGGAGTATTAGTAATAGTAAAAATATTAGTAATAGTAATATTAATAGTATTATAGTAATAGTATTATAGTAATAGTAAGAGTAATAACAGTAATAGTCGCTCTACACATTATTACACCATTCTTCGGCATGGTGCCTATTTTCTATACGTTTACAGCATGATATTGAGATTTAAGCACTAGAACCTTTTATACCCGAAACTGTCGTGAAATGAACGAGAAAAAAATGTAGAAGGGAAGAAGGCCCTGTATTTATATAATTGAAACACGACAACATTTTTTTTAGGTAGGCTAAGCCTGTTTGAGAGGCAAGAGGTAATGATTTTCTCGTACTTTAATATGAGAATGATTGTCTATAATAATAATAATAATAATTTATTTATATAGCGCTTATTACTAAGTGCTTCATAATAGACCGAATTAGCGATGTCCTGTGACGTCACGAAAACTAGCCTTCGTGGGTACGAGAACCAAAAGAACCCGTAAAGTCCTATCTCATAACGTAGGGCGAGTGCGAATGTTACCCAAAAATTTCGTTAAAATACACATTGAATTTAGCAAGTATGATCATTTTTAAAGCGTTAGTAAACATCTATATTAGTCTTAGATTAAGTAG
>JAOTQE010096911.1:0-14220 GCA_025631205.1 Nesometra sesokonis
CCCCAAATCTGCCCCTGGAATTAGAGACAGCTATTATGAGAGTAACCCTGAGGGCTGAATGGTTTCAACCTTGGCGTCATATCTATAAACGATGGCATTGTGGGTTTTAAAATAAATTGGATGATCTTTGAATGCAACACAATACAGATTAAACAAATTTAAACAAGTAAAATAGGTTTGCTTGTGGCGCTTTTTGTTAAAAAAATATTTTTGGTTTTAAATTTAGGTCAGTTGGTTTGGAAATCTGGTTTCTTTTTATCATTGGCTCCTGTTACTATATTTTCAATAATTCAAACTTTATTTCCCATATTTTAATTTTGAGTTTACATAAAGTATATCATAAAGTTGCAGAATAATTGTATTTCTTACAGATTTCTGAATAATTTTTTGTGTGAAGGCAAACATGGGGAATATGAAAAAAAACACTGACTCTGATTTAAAAATGTTTTTGTTGTTCAGGCTCAACACTGACTCTGATATATATTTTTGTTGTTTAGGCTGGCCAAATAATTTTTTAATCCTCGGGCATATATGCCAGGGCATATTGTTTTCGTCCTGTCCGCCTGTTTTTCTGTTGTTGTCAACTGTTTCGTCAGAAGTAAGGCTTTGATATTTAACATGTGTGTTCCTTATGACAAGACCTTCCTGTGGGACCTGCATTTTGATCATGTTACCTTGACCTTTGACCTCAATATATAGTCTGGTTTTCATGTGCTACATTAAAAGTTCACTATCGCCGGAGGCATAGTGTTTCACAAACACATCTTGTTCAGGCCTTTACAGGTATTTGTAGTGATTTTGAGTTAGCGCAAATCCTGTTGAAAGGGTAATTGAATTCTTTGTAAAAAAAAGTTCTGAACTTGACACCATCCTGAAGAGTTTTTAATATTTGTAGTAATAGTGTTTTTATTAACATGATGTACTTTCTTTCATAGCTGTATTGGATGGTAAAGAAATCAGCAATACTGAGAAGAAATTCCTTCTAAGGTGGAAAGAGGCCAAAGACACTAAAAAGAGATTACGGAGGGAGGCAAGCTCAATTGTTGGATCTGCTAATCCTTTAACTCAAAATGGTAAATGTTAGATGAATTAACACCTCTTATTGTACAATAAACTACTGTATTATAATAATAGATTTTTAATATAGTAGTATTAATACATAAAACATTCCCACAATGACCCTGCAGGAAACAGAAAATCATAAAATTAAAGTAAATATAGGTAAACAAGGCCCAACAAAGTAATTCTTTGTTTACCCTCCATTGTTTGATTTTTCAAAGCTAAAATTGACCCTGCATATTAGAGCAAAAAAATGGTTGTATTGCCCTTTACTGACTGACCTTAAAATTTGAAAATTGCGGAGTTTTATTTTTTATTTACAAACATTTTTAACTGAAAATCAAAATAAAATATTGTTTATATATTGAAATAATTGAAGTGTCTCTGCCAGTTTCTTACTATAAGTGGAAAATAAATTAATTTATTGCAGTAAATCTAGACCAGATCAATGGCAGCTAGTGCTGGATGTACACGAGCTGAGCAGGCATATTTTCTAATCAGTTACATGGGCTACACTATGAACAACATGGTAACCAATAAAATGCTGCCCTGTGTTCTTTAAAGTGCACGATAGAATTGGGTACATTGGGCCTACAATATATATAATGGATGCTTGCTTCAGCCATTTTCAGCTGGCACTAGGTCTTAGCCTCAAAGTGACTATGGCACTTTTTTATGCTAATTGAACAGTTTTTCTAACAAGACACATGTATTGATTTTATATTTCAGGCCATAGTGTCCGTGATCTTCCACCTTTGCTTGGGGCTCCTAACCGAATGAACCAAGGTGGACCAAATAAGGTATACGTAATGCCTGGTATGGTTAGCCACAAGAAGGAATTTGAGGCTGTGTTAGCCAAGTCTGCTAGCCTTCCAAACTCAGCAGCCAAGCTACGCCAGGCTCCAGTACCACCATTAACATTAACAAGGAAAAGTCACAGCGATTTAGAATATAGACCAAGGTATAGTTATATTGTTGAATGATCTATTAAATTTGAAGAGATCAAATACTCTCCCGTAAGTGCCAAACTCTGTGTTTACTGTTTGGTGAAATATAACATATATAAATAAAGCATTACTTATTACTGTGCTGGCAAAGAACCAATAGGTGAGTGTTGAATATTAGTGGTAGGCAGATGTACCATTTTTGTTGCCTTCTAATCTTGAGATTATAGTTTGAATCTTGAATGAAACGTCTTGAGATACCTCAGCTTGAATCAGAAAGTTCTTTTAAAATTTACCCTGTACATAAATGAAGTCCATCATGCCATGTGTCAGTCTTATATTAAGTTGCTTATGACCCATAGTTAACATTACATGGAGCCTTTCGTCCAATAGGTTTAGTATCAAGTCATTCCATGCATTAAATATACTATAAAAAACAAGCCCATCCAATGTTTTGACAATAGGTGGGTCTTTCCACAACACTGACCAGTGACGTAGCCAGCATGAGGCAGACGAGGTAGGCGCCTCGTGTGAAATTTTCAACATTCTGCTTTTTAAGGGGGACTCACTCTCTGGCCTCCAACAGACGGTTCCAGTCCCTGGAATCCTACGTGACTCCCAGACTTTGCCTCGTCTGTTTTTTAACTCTGGCTATGGCCCTGCTGACAGCAATTGCTGTGAAAAGAACATTTTACTGCTGTAGTTGACCACCAATCCACAGCCACACTTTGAAATCAATAAAAACAATCCCATTGCTAACATTTTGCTGTTGGAACAGTTCATTAAGTGAACCAGGGTAGTGCTTGCCAAGTTGGCCCAATGGATCTCTCCATATTTTGTTCCTCTTTTCCATGATATGTTGCCTGTTCGTGAGGAAACAACATTGTATAAACCTTAAAATTTTATTGTAAAAAAACTTTTATTATACAAGTGACTGACCTGGACAATTGACTATATGAAACAAGCAAGTTTCAGACAGGTTAAAGACATGTGTACCTGAAATTGAATTTTAGACTTTTACAGTGTTTGTTTTATTTTTCAGAAGGGTAGTAATGCAACCAAGACATAGAACAATACCAGATGAAGCTCCAATGAGTATCCCACTTGGAGAGATAACTCTACCCTCATAAGCCCAGAAGGTGAACAACATGTTTTGTAAGAGTTATCTAAGCTTTGAGAACAGAAAGGGTTAAATATTTTAAATGTCAATTATTTAAATTATTCTACGAAGTCATAGCCAATAGAATTGTACCTGTATACACACAGATAACGGATAAACACCAAATTTTTAAAGAATTTTTAAGGGTATTTATTCCAGTTGGGTATTTATGAAAACTATATTAAACATTGAGGTGGCCCTTACATAAAATGATAGGTGGTTAGTAATACACATTGGAAATTGAATCAGGTAAGTGAAATCAGGAGGAGCATGGAGTGTAATTGTGGGTGGGGCCATCCACACTTGGAATGTTTTACCCACCCTAAAGCTCATTTTAAGCCTTCTATCCAGCCAAATTCTAACCTCAGGCTGCACACACACTGTACCACAATGAAAACTTTTTGATTGATTGACTTATCAGAGCAATTAGCAAAATACCACATGTTAATCATTTATGTCATTGATATGTCAAATTGATTTCACTATAAATTTCACAAGTCTATGATTACAATATAAAAAAACCTCAAATCACCCACTGAGGGCTTACTTCATAATACTTATACTAAAAAAGAGGAGACTTGAGCTGAGTGTAGGCTTTATATTCGATTTTGCAAAAACAAATATTTGACCTATTAAATTTTATTATCATTTATGCTAACCTTCCAATCATTTTATTATATGCTTTGCTGTTTGCAATGGTGATTGTATTCCTTAAACTTAAATTTTGTTATGATTATTATAATCACCATTGTTTTTGTATATTAAAACAAATATATTAATGATTTATTTATTCTTAATCTTTATTATTTAGACTTGTGGCAAGTGTAGGGTTTATATTGGATATTCCAAAAACAAATATTTCTTTGGCCTGTTAACGTTTATGCCAACCTTCCAAATTAAAAATATTTTATCATTAAAAACACTGTGAGAATTTGCTAATTAGCTGATCATGTATGTTATTGTGTGCTTATGGTGGATGCAACGGTGATTGTATTTTTTAAACTTTAATTTTTTTTTTTAATTATATGTTATAATTATTAATCACCATTGTTTTTTTTTATTACATTAGGAAAATTCACATGCGTGAAAAAAATCGAGATTTGAAAATCGATTTTTGCATCGTGATCGAAAATTCCATTTTTTTGTGTGTGGATAAAAATATTTCAAGAGCTCGCACGTTTACGATCCAATTCGCAGTTCTTCTTGCGATTTTTCAGAATTATCGCGATAATTTACCGAGCGCTGTGTTTATGAATCTGTTATGCATGATATCTTTCGTGTGTATGAACTCTTGCAAAACAATCGATTTTTGGATCGCGATCCTTACAGAAAAATATGTTTTCAAATCTTGATTTTTCCGCGTGTGTCAACACCCCTAATACAACAAATATATTAACGATTTATCCAAGGTTAATTAAACTAAACTATATATGGATGTTTGTTTTAACATTATTTACTTTATCATTGAGAGTTGATATTTTATTTGTATTATATTAAATGCAGTGCAATACAATAATTATTTAAGGTAAATTTTTAAACATTCTAAATATACAGTAGAACCTCGATTTTACATATGTATGTAAATCCAAGGGTTTGTAAAATTTATTAATGTTTTTTTTTTATGTTTTGTTCTATTTATTATTGCCTCATTTATTACTAATACTTTGTATAGATTTTCAAAATATTAAATCTATATACTTTAACTTTGGCTAATTTGAACATATTTATCACCATGTCCTGTTTAAAGTCAATTTTCAATACTTGTATATTGCAGTCTATTTTGTGAATACAGTACAATACTTACCTACATAAGACTGAAAGATATGCTTGTTTTCTCCAAACACGGGAAAACACCCCTAAAAATATGAAATAAATAATTGCACACCCCAGAAACCCCCGGAATGGAATTTTAGCTGATTTTAGGTGAATGTAAAATTAACATGTAAAATCAAGGTTACACTGTACCTTAACAATTTGATTTTTTATTAGTAAAATATAGAAGCCTAACATTCAGTTTAGTGTGGTCGATTTTGCTATAGATCACTGAACTAATTTTGTGTTGTGTTATGTACACTTGTATTATAATAATTTCTGATACCTTGAATAATAATAAAAAGACATGGTATAGTATCAACCAATTAATATTTTCCTTCCAAATTAATGAAATCTCTTTAAGTATAAAGTTTGAATGTATACAGTCTAACTTGCCTAAGTCAAATTTATTTTTCATGTGAGATTTATGTTTTCCATGAATCTATAGATTATTTAATGTCAATTTGCATTTCACTAGCCAGGCTTGACTGTACAACAGTTTCTATGCACATATAGTAGGCCTATAAATTCCATGCTGCTTGTAAATATGCAATTCAACATTCCAATAACTTTGATTGCCCCATTTCTAAAGTTGACCAACCAAATTAGGTTTGCCATATTTACCAATTTTTAAAAATATTATTTCCAAGTAGCCATTGTTTTTATTAAAATATGATATATTTTAAATACCATTCAATTAGGTTATTTGTTTATAGGCCAAAAAGTAGTTGTTTGCCAGTCCAACCGATACAAAAATCTTGAGAATCAGCTTATCCCAAAAGTCATAAGAAATGCATAATATTATGCATAAGATTATCCTGTAATTTGGCAATAAGAATTTGACTATGGGAGATTCAGGCCTACTAAAAAAATTAAATCCTAAAGATCAGTGACCAACAATAACAACACATGTGTAAAACTTGTATGACCATACTCGATTTTATTTGGCAGTAACTATAATAGCAATGATAGGCATATAGGTATGAACAACAGAAAAAAAAAAGAAAACAATAGACATACATGAGGTCTCGCTACAAATTGAGTATCATGGTAGGATACATAGCATCATATACTCTGTAATCTAAAGTTATTAGAATTTGATTTTTTATGTATGAAAACACGTTTCAAGAAAATTTCCCATAAAGCAATTAAAAAAAAACTCTTAAATCTCAGAAAACCTGCATCAAGGACACTTAGTGAAAAGAAAATTAAAACTACAAAGTAACTTAATTTGTGGTGAGACCTCACATGTTTTACAGTTTTTGCTACATGATAATGTATATAAAAGCAAATTATTGTTTATATTAAAGTTACATTTTCTAGTATAAGTTGTATTCACAATATATTTTGTAAATTGGTAAGATTATTATAAAAATGTTGACAATTAAATTGTCTTGTGGTATTTTTATGGAATAAAATGATAAATTACTGTATCTTTATGTTGTAAAGAATATATTATCATGGAACTATGAAATTATTGACACAAAACATGTAAAATATGAAAATTAAAAATGACATCTTGAACTACTTTACTAAAAAACATACAGTAAGGCCTAAAACAAGCCTACACAACAGAAATGAACAAAAGGCAAAGAATTTGGCACAAATTACTGTATTTTATGCAAAAAGTATCTTTTGCACCAAGAATCCAAATTACAGAAACTTTCATAATGATAATGTTGATATTTGTATAGTACTGTGAATCTTCTGCTGATACAGATCTTGCTTGATGATGACCAACCAACAAAACCAAGATGATGTGCTTGCCAGCAGAAAATTGCAGCCCTTTTTGCCAACATCGTCTATCAATCACACATCCCCATTTTAAGTCCTGGGTACAGCACTGACCAAGGCACATTCTAGGGTACAAATTACCCCATGTGTAATGAAACAAAAGGGTTTTAGATGTAGTATTCAAATTAATAGGAAAGGACATGTAAAGCATGTTATTTTGTGAAACGTTGAACTCTCTAAAAAAAATTATCAAACTTTATTATTTTGTGTGACAATACGAGGCTATTCATGGCATACATCAAGTTGTTGAGAAATAAGCGAATAAACAATAGGAAATATAAACAAAATTTATTTTTATTTAGTTATAAATTACCAATTTTAAAAACTGTTATTTGACCCCAGTGACCTTGACCTTTCCAGAAATGAATTCCTTAAGGTCAATTTCACAGTGAACCTGCATCCAAACACCAAGTTTGGTGGAGATCGGACCAAGGATGATACTTAGGTCAAGGCTCATTGGTATATCAAGGTTGAAGATGTATTGTCACTTGAAAAATGATAAAAAATTGATTTTTAAAATGACTTGCTTATTTTGAAGAAATATATAAATTATGATCATTCCACCCAAAATTAGAATATTAAAACAATATTTACCCCTATTTTGCAATATTATAATGCTTGAAATTAGCAAAAATCCATAAAAAGGCTGGAAGCCTCTAAATTTTGATATTTTTCAGTGTAAAAATCTTAGTAAAAAGTTTTTAAATACAGTAATTTCTATTCTCAAGTTCATAACTTTGATGTTACTTTAATATGAGAAAGTTAAAGTTATGACTTTTTGGTCATTTTTGAGTGACAATACATCTTTAAGAAAGCATTGTTTCAATTGGTTATTTCAACAGTAAGTTCAATTTATGAATGATTATTATTTATAACATTACATTACTAAACGCTCATTGCTCCAAATTCCCAGTTATTCAAAACAAACATAATGAATTTAACTAAGTTTTTAATAAAATTTATAAATATAAAATACTGATCTGCAGTGTTTATAATTTTACTACTTGTAAACATATCAAAATGAAAAATAATTTTGGGGTGGATTCTTTTGTTTCATATAGTTTAAATCTATTGAACAAGGTGGGTAAACACTGTATATGGTAGATGCCTACAAGCCAAATGAAGACCTATCAAAGGAATGGCCTTAGTAAACTTTTTGCTGTTTTAAGAACGAAAATACATGCAGGCAACAAACCCACGTATGTTTTTCAAATAATATTTGCCCATCGTCCGATGCAATTTTTTTGTTGCCCTGGCGGTTCAGAAAATTTATTGTGTGAGCTGTCACAGTAATTGACAAATAAAAACCAGTGGTTAATTTTAACTTATAAATTAACATACATTTTATAATACATTATATACAATATTTAAAAATTTATAAAAAGCAAGGTATGTAGGAATTCATTTTTTTTTACAAGGTATTGTTTATCACATTGCAGCACCTTCAAATTTGTATGTTAAGATAACATAAAATTATACTTAAAAAGCTCATAATAAATTACATTCTATTCTACAGTATTACATTGTATTATTATAAAACATGTTATTTTCATGATCCTTTTTTATAATTAATAATGAATTTTGTAACCATTAATTTGAGCAAATCTGTTTGTTTACAATAACTCAACCATCATGACTACAATGCAGTCCTCTCTTCAATGTTTATTTTTCCAAACAAACAAATCAGATATATCTTTGGGTTTCGTCTTGAAATTTCCTTTAATGTACTCATCTGTTATGCATTTCACCATGGATTAAAGTGTTCTTTCTTCCAAATTTTTCTTAGATTTTCTTTTTTTTCCGCTATCTAGAGTTTTTGGTACTTCATTTTTAGTTTCACCTTGATCAGTTCGTAGGCGACGTCGTGGACTGGCTTCTCGTGACAAACTCCTGTTTAGCTCTTCAGCTCGTTTACGGCGACTTGTGGTTCCAGTTGTCTTTTCCTTTGATTTTCCCTGTGGAGGCAAATGACTAGGTGTTGCCTCTGAACCACTCTCTGCTCCTTGTAATGAATGCACTCTACTAAGAGATTCGTCTAAATCTTGCTTCTTTTTCCGCCTTCTTTGTCGACTAAAAATAATTAAGAATGTAAATCATTTTAAAATTACTCATTTTTAACTATATAAACAACCTGAATCCAGAGTGTAGACGAAAAATTGTGAGCCTTTTTTTGGACACATTGCACATTGAAATCAGTGTTGCAGGGAGGGAAGGAGGTGTGTGAGCACCCTAAGTACACCTGGATATGTCACTGAGAATGATCATGAATGAAGCTCATTGATGATTTTTCAAATTTTACAATTTTTTTACACAATCAAGCCCCTTTTATACAGAAAATACTGTAATGTTCACATAACCATGCCAGCATTATTGCCATTCTACACACTTTCACACAGAATGTAAAATTCCAGTCAAATGACGATTTTCTGTGTGAAATGGTCCGAGCAAAAGGCGTATAATTGGCAGCCTTAATAATAGAGGTTCCAAACTTTGACCTTTGTTTAGTTATATCTTTCATACACATCCAGCCTAAGGCAGTGTTGGTAATATAACAGTAATATCTAGGTTCTGAGGTGGTCTAACGAATGCCGGCACTATGCCGGCATTGAAAAGAAAGTACCCTTTCACAGAAAAGCCGGCATTCGCCAATTACTGCAATATTCCCAGTTTACAGTTCTGTGTGAAAGGGGTTACAGATCCACAGCACCAGTTCTAATAAAACTTGGTAAATTTGTTGTGAACAGTTCTGTCCATTATCACTGTACCCAATTATTTTCCGTCCACCTGGATTTGAACATGGTATGAATGTTGATTAATGAGGCAGTCGTGCCTGTTTACATATGTTCTGTTCACATTGATGGAATAAAAATTATTATATTCCACATCAAACATTAAAAATGCACTGATTGGTTGAAAAAGTGCCACATGATTTAAAACATTCCTACTATTCCAGCATGCTGAATTCATTTTGTGAAATAGTATACTATTTAGTGATGTCACTTTGCGGTATAGTAAAATGCTATTACACAAAGTGATGTTATTGACGAATGTAATGGTTACACAGCTCCTAATCTAGGTCCCCTACTAGCCTAGCCTTAGGCGTTTCAATCAGTTAACTGACTACAAATTTATCAATTCAGTAGACGGTGGAAAAACCCAAAAACAAATAAAATATGGTATGTCCATTTTCCGAAAATTGTTTGGAGATTGTGGAGTGAATTTTGAGGATGTAGGCCAGGACCTCGATCACACCTGCCAGAGCGTGACCAGAAAGGTGGCCATAGTCTAAGCCCTTCGTCTTTAAGTTGTTTGATGCAGAATATAAAACAAATATACATTGCCTAATTCCGAGTTTCTCCAAATAGTACTATTCACTGAGGGGCGCAGCCCTAAAGTTAATAGTATTATTTGGAGGCACTGAGGCCCATAGTTTTAACCAGAAACACTCAAGGCAATGTATATTTGTATACTATCAAATTATATAAATAAATAATCTGACCATACCTTGTGCCTGGCATATCTTGTTCACTGTCCTCAGTAGCAGAGATGAAGTTTAACTCACCATCTCTACTCACAACAGTTACCTGCAGCAAATTAAATAGCAAATGGATGAGGAATGCAAGGGAAAACAAAAGAGCTTATTTTATTGTGTTTCATAGCAATCATAACCAAGATTGTTATGCAGAATAATGAACAAAAAGTGAAAAATTGACTCCCCTTCAGCTCCATACCAATTCCCCCTCACTACCTAGTGGGATAACCTTTTAGATAGCTGATGGGTATCATTATTATACTGTACACTCTAGGAACAGTGATACACTGTTGTTAAATGGTAGAATAGCAACTATTCAGCATATTATAAGGAGGTGTTCTGCGATTGAAACTACTGTACAGTATGTGTGTTTATACCATCATATCTTAGGTCATTCTTAGTTAATCAATCAAGCTATCATTCCCCACGTGATAAACACATTCCTGAATGGTTTCAGAGAGGGAAAAATTATAAACAGCCGTGTAGTATAACTGGCACAAGATATCCATCTGTATTGCAGCTGCACAAAATCAAACAAGCCTGGCATGCAATAGCTAGGTGTGTACATTATGATTACTAGTTTTGTCAAGCCTAGGGCCTAACGCCAACTGCACATGTAAGCCAACGGCACATGCCAACAGTCACCCGTGCTGCCACTGCAAGCTAGTAGCTTACGTGTGTGGTAAAATTTCATGCGCCGATGGTGCAGCGCAAGGTTTTTAACATGTTTGATGTTTAACAGCTATTGTGAAGTTTGCTTACATGTGTGGGGGTTGTAATCTTTACTCTTAAGCTACTTAAGTTATATGGCAACAGCTCCAGTATTTGCATGTGGTAATTTTACAACATTATGTCTATGCACAGGCATTAAAGTATGAATGCCTTCAAACAAATAGCAATGTGGACCTTTTGCCATATAAACATTTTAATGGTTTAAGGGTTTTTTTATAAGATTAATGTTTTCTATGATAAAAAAAAATATATAAAGTATGTAAGAAACAGGTCCATATGAAAAACAGGCTTTTACATCAACCTGATATATCATCCTGTATAAATATGTTCAATAAATAAGGGTAAAGCTCATGACCCCTGCACACAGTGCACCATCGGCATGAGTAGTTATTAAATATCAAACGTGTTAAAAACCTTGTGCTATCTGTCGGCACATGTAAATTTACCACACATTTTTTGTTCCTTTTTGTCTTTGTTCTTTCTTCTCAATGGTGTAGGCCCATCCAGCTCATCTTCTGTCAAATCGATATACTAAAATCTTTTTTGTTCCTACCTTTTTGTCTCTGTTCTTTCTCCTCGATGGTGTAGGCCCATCCAGCTCATCTTCTGTCAAATCCTTTGATAATTTTCTTCTACTTTTTATTTTTTTCCTTTGAGGTGTCTCTTCAGCAGTCCTTCCCTCAATAACAGCATCAATGCTATCATGACTAGGTGACAATGGGAATTCCTTTTCTTTCTCATCTGGTGGCCATAACACTGTTAACGAAAATATACATTTCATTTTAAAAACAGACTATAACTTCTGGATTTACTAAACCCTGTTAAAGGCTAATATTTGTGTACAGTAAAGGCCCTTTCACAATTGGCTCCCTTCCTGTTTACAGTGCTTGCGATCGTCAAATCTGACCTTCTGCACGATGTAGCAAAGCTTCCGTATGGCTAATCGTAAAACTTCTGTGCAAATTTTTGAATCGGGAGAGTTGCAGCTGAATTTGGTGCATGCATGGAATCCAGGAGCGATCGTTGCGATTAATTTTATGATCCCTGAATCGTGCGGGTGTTACAGAAGTACAATTGTCGTACACCATTATTAGTAGACACACGAGTGGCGTATGAATATTTTGGGTCATCAAATGCCACGCATGTTCAAAATTTTTCGTGACTATGCAACAGCCGTACACTGTTGAATGATGGGCCGTATGGGTCTTGGACCGCCGTGGGCGATAAGGTATGCTTAATTCTTGCGAAACACCCGTTTGCTGTCAACATTTGTTTTGCAGCCATTTCCACAATCCGCTTGCAGTTCATAAAAAAATTTGTTCGTTGTGTGATCAATTTTTGCCTTTTGTTCATGCGACAATTGTGAAAGCCCCTTTAAGAATCGAACAATGTACAGTTTTTTCTGTTTTGTTTCTGTTTATTGTAAAGAATTGTATAGGCCCAGCAACAATCACTGGTTTTTATATTAGATTGTGGGCAATTTTTTCCAAAACACTTTTCCTTATATAAAAAATCCAAATGGTCATACTGTATCTGTGAATCTACTTATACTAGGAATATCTTATCAAGTTTAGATTATTGTTTTGTATCTCATTCACACCACCAAGCAAAGCTCTGGTGTTTGCACACACTGGGGCATCAACTCCAGAGTTTTCCTCCGTGTGAACTCCAAAAAACACAACAACTCCAGTGTTCAAAACACCAGGGTTGAATAGCTGAATGTGCAGCTATTAAATCTCTACAGGTATACCAGAGACACAAATGATAAGTTCTGACTTCAAAATACGGTGTTTTCAGAGTGTAAAATATACTGCACCGTGTCACTGTGTATGACATGACCGCCTTAGTTCTGTTGCTATGCAATTGCACACATAACGTCAACTTAACACGAACATGTAAACACTAGAGTCTATTGGTGTGAATGGTGGTAACCCTTCTTCCCAGTGTAAATGGTAACCATGCTCCGGTGTTTCTCTAGAGTATTATCCCAATGTTTGGCATGAAAGGGCATTATGTTGTGCCTTATTTGAGTTTAACTTGATGTGGCAGAGTTTACTTTTTTTTTCTTTTGCCTATGTATATACTGTCTGTATATACAGCAAGAATGAATACACTTTGATACCTTGTTCCATGACATAATTAGCAGGAAAATAGCCCTGCTTTCCATCACTCATTTCACCCATCCACCAGTTAGCATTGTCCTCATGCAAGACCTTAATGACACTACCCTGGGCAAATGTTAATTCATCTGACCTCTGCGCCACATAGTCATACATTGCCACCACAATATGAAGCTTTGCTGGTTTTGCTTGGCTGGAAACAAATTTGAAGTTGGCTGTCCCAGACTGGGCCTATAAATAAAAAATTAATTCTTACAAAATATATTATAGTTCATGCAACACTTGTGTCTAGTTATTTGACTGGTTGTTTATGGTCATGTGGCATTGAATAAAAAAAAGTAGAATAATTTATTGACTGAAACTATACATAACAAAATATTATTCAATGGTTTTTGATGAGGAAGAAATAAATGTAGCATGAAAATGTGTGGCAGGTCAGGCTAAAATTAAGATTCCTGTATTCCTTAAAAAGGTAGAAGGTACAGTACTTTGAGATTTGTTACCGAGTATTTACAATGTGCCTTTATGGCGGATTAGACATCAGTTCCAAATACCATACAATATAGTACAATGTCAAACAAACCAGTAAAAACTACAGAACAAGGAACAAAATACCATCCACTATCAAGCTATTTTGGGGATGCCATAGAAAGGTATGTACCAAATAGGATTATCTGTGGTACAACTTAAGGATATGGTATTCAAATAAATCCTAACTCTATTAAAAATATTTCATGAAACTTACAGGTTGAATGGATATGCTGGGAGCACCCATCTTCTGCACATATGACTGTTGCTGAAGAAGCGCTGTGGAGTCAAATACACAAATTTCATAAAACAATATGTAAATTAAAGAATGTTAAGATTTTCATGCATGTAATTAAATGTGAGTTCTCACTACAAAATGAGTATCATGGTAGAAAAATCCAAAATTTAGTTATTGGTACCTACTAACAGAGCATATTATAAGCTGCAACCGCTTAGAATTTGTTGAGCAAAAAAAAAAAAAAAAAAACGTTGTTGCCTCTAATTTCGTGCTTTCCTGGTCCCTAAAGGTGGTTTTCACAC
>JAOTQE010096933.1:0-14219 GCA_025631205.1 Nesometra sesokonis
GCATTTTATTTTGCTTGCCTATAACAAAAGAAATAATTTCGTTATTTAAGTTTGCATCTGATATGGTTTATAATATTTTATGTATACTTTGGGCTGCTGGCCTATGTATTTATTGAATAAATGCCCTGGGCTTTTAGCTCAGGGGAAGAAGAAGAAGAATTGTTTTTTTTTTTTTTAGTCTACTCATCCATTTCTTAACCAATTTTCTTGTGTGCAGAGTATCAAAACACTTAGAATGATGGTGCCCTTAATTTAAGTGCCATTTTATATTATTAGAAGTACAAGTACCTAAACTGTATTTCATCAACCTCTGCTAATATCAATTAATTCTGCTTTTTCAAATGTCAAATTGTATTGAAGGGGTTCACTTGAGTTAAAAGTATTTTTGTGTATGTAATTAATTTCAAACATTGCAAATTTGATTTATGAATGCTGTGAACATTTTTAGACTGCCATAACTTTATTATTAAAGATCTTTTTCGATATGTTTCTCTAAAACTATATTTACTATCCTTAAGAACAGTTTACAAGTCACATTGTTAATCTCAAACAAAATCTTGGTTAACATTACAATCTCATTTCAAAATTGAAGAAAGTTTTTTGTGAATGTAAAAATAAAGGGGGTGTGGCAGATTTTAATGTATACCCTTTGAAAAAAAATAACTCTGTTAACATGGTAGATAATGGTGGTGACAAGGTAGATAATGGTAGTTAACAAGGTTAAGTCAAGGGATACTACCAAGGATATGGTCAGCAATGCAATACATACAGCCATTATTTAGAAAAAACCCTTAATGCATTAATAACATCAACAGACAGGGTAATTATATACTATCTTACTAGGTACTTCTCTGTGGTGCTAGGTAGATCTCCCTAGTAATTTAACATGGTAGATCTACCTAGTCAGAGGGTGTTATTTTTTTAAAAGAGTAACTTCGAAACCATTCAGTTGATTAAAATTTTGAAAATGTTCATCAAATCACACAGGGTATGTTTTGATTGAATTTTTAGCAAAATGTCAGAAACTTACCTGGGAAACCCTGGTTGATTTGGCATGCATGACTCAAATACATACACCTAGCTGTCACCTGCCATGTTTAATCATTTTTTTTTCACTGCAATGTAGGTGACAATTTTTTTCAATACATTTTTCCTTCTTTCAAAACGATTGAATAGTACTTTATTATAAGATATAGCGCCAAAACAAATGAGACATAAGTCACAAATGCTAGTTTTCCACAATAGGCAGAAATTTAAAAATGGTCATTTTTTTCAAATTTTATTTTATTTTAAAAATAGATAGTTCATACCTTCAACTTGCATACTACCTTAACCACTTCAGATATATGATCAAAAAATGTTTAGAAAATGCAATTTAAAATGACCTTGTAATAGTAAATGTATACTGATAAACAATTTTAAAATGCAGTTTGTATAAACTTACATTTTACATTTTCAATGTTCGAATTCGATTGTTCATAACTTCGCAAGGAAACATCGTATGAAAATGGATTTTTTTTGCATGTTAAAGATAATAATATATAGTTTTATAATCCATAAAAAACTCAATTTTCCATTTTAGACTTTTGTCTCATTTGGCTTGGCTCTGCCACATGTTAGTACCTTTTTATACATGCCATTTTCCCAATAAATAACCATTCTGATAACTAGAATACCTACTTTATGTTAATGACTAATGAAAAGGAAAACAACAAGCAATATTAATTGATATTACTTTTGTTTTATAGCTGACCTATTTGACAGACATACTCAGAATTTAGAGGATGAATTAATAGAAGATAAATGTGAACAATGTGGAGAGAACTTTGACTTAATTACTCGGAAGACAAATTTAAAATCTGGGACAGATATTGTAGTATTTCCATGTGCAAATTGTGGAAATGAATATGATCAGAATAATTCAACAAGACCGAAAAGTGAATGTGAACATTGTGGAAAGTTATTCAGTTGCACAAAATCATTGGAAGCACACTTGTTTTTAACAGAAACACCTGAATGTGAACATTGTGGAAAGAAATGTATGTGTATTAATCAGTTACAAGAACATGAAATGTTACACATATGTGGAAATGAAAATTCTGAGAAAATATTCAAACAAAGTCATGGAATGAGTATGCAAAATGATAGTGGACAAAAAAGTCAATATAACAATAATGTGAACATGCAAACAACAGAGAAAGCATTTCACTGCGAGTACTGTGGAAAGATATTCAAAAATAGAAGTGCTTATACAGTGCATTTAAAGGTTCACACAGGTGAGAAAGACTACGAATGTAAACATTGTGGTGAAAAGTTTACTACAAGTGGAAATATGAGGACACATATAAAGAGGATACACCCAGAAGAAAACCCCTTTGAATGTAAAAATTGTGAAAAGACATTTACTACAAGTGAGGATTTGAGGACGCATGTAAAGGAGGTACACCAACAAGAAAAGCCATTTGAATGTCAACAGTGTAAAAAAAGATTTAAGGTCAAGCATTATTTGAAAATACATTTAAGAAATCATACAGGAGAAAGACCATATGAATGCGAACACTGCGGGAAGAAGTTTAAGCGTATTGGTCATTTAAGAGGTCATGAAATGATACACACAGGCGAGACACCCTATGAATGTGAACATTGTGGAATGAAATTTGCTAATAGTGGCAGTAAGAGTAGTCATAAATATAGGGTACACAGACAAGAAAAACCATTTGAATGTGAACATTGTAAAAAATGTTTTAAAATGCGTGATCAATTAAAACAACATGTAAGGATTCACACAGACGAGATGTCATTTGTATGTGAGCATTGTGGAAAGGGGTTCCTTAGAAAAGGTGACTTAAAAGTACATGTGATGAAACACACAGGAGAGAGACCATATGAATGTGAACATTGTGGAAAGAAATTTAAGCGCCTTATTGAATTGAGAAAACATCGAAGGATTCACACAGGAGAGACACCATATGAATGTAAACATTGTGGAATGAAGTTTAGCCAAAGTGGAAATATGACAGCACATGTGAAGCGGGTACACCAAGCAGAATACCCCTTTAAATGTGAACATTGTAAACAAAGATTTGAGACCCATAATGATTTGGAATTACATTTATTGAAACACACAGGAGAGCCACCATATGAATGTGAACACTGCGGCAAGAAGTTTAAATATCCAAGTACCTTAAATCTTCATGTAAGGGTACACACTGGAGAGAAGCCATTTGAATGCGAACATTGTGAAAATAAATTTAATAGAAATGCTGAGTTACAAAAGCATTTGATGGAACACACAGGAGAGAGACCTTACGGATGTGAACACTGTGAGAAGAAATTTAAAACTCGAAGTCAACTAAAAATCCATGTCAGGATACATACGGGAGAGACGCCATATGAATGTGAACACTGCGGCAAGCAGTTTAAATATCTAAGTTCCTTAAATCTTCATGTAAGGATACATACAGGAGATAGGCCATTTGAATGTAAACATTGTATGAAGAAGTTTGTTAGAAATACTGCCTTACAAAAACATTTGATGGAACACACTGGAGAGAGACCTTATGGATGTGAACACTGTGTGAAGAAATTTAAAACTCGAAGTGAACTAAAAATCCATGTCAGGATACATACGGGAGAGACGCCATATGAATGTGAACACTGCGGCAAGCAGTTTAAATATCGAACTTCATTAATTCTCCATGTAAGGACACATACAGGAGACAGGCCATTTGAATGTAAACATTGTATAAAGAAGTTTGTTAGAAATACTGACTTACAAAAACATTTGATGGAACACACAGGAGAGAGACCTTATGGATGTGAACACTGTGTGAAGAAATTTAAAACTCAAAGTGATTTAAAAGTTCATGTCAGGATACATACGGGAGAGACACCATATGAATGTGATCACTGTGGGAAGAAATTTAAAAGTCAAAGTTATTATAAAGACCATGTCAGAATACATACAGGAGATTTGCCATATGTATGTGAACAATGTGGCGATAAATTTTGTAGAAGTGCAGATTTAAAAGCACATTTGATAAAACATACAGTAGGGAAGCCATTTGAATGTGAATACTGCGGGAAGAAATTTAAGGCTCAAAATTATTTAAAAGACCATATAAGGATACATACAGGGGAGACACCATTTGAATGTGAACATTGTGGAATGAAATTTATAAGAAGTGCTCACTTAAAACTACATTTGATGGAACACACAGGAGAGAGACCATATTTATGTGAACAGTGTGGGAAGACATTTAAAAGTCAGAATAATTTAAATGACCATGTAAGGATACATACAGGTGAGATGCCATATGAATGTGATCATTGTAGGAAGAAATTTATTAGAAGTACAGATTTAAAAGTACATTTGATAGAACACACAGGAGAAAGACCTTTTGAATGTGAACACTGCGGGAAGAAATTTAAGAGAAATTCTCATTTTAAGACACACTTATTAACAGTACACAAGAAAGAAACACATGAATGTCAACACTGTGGAAAGAAATTTTCTCAATTTGAAAATTTGAAAATGCATTTGCATATGCATTATAATAAAGTGCATGAAACAGAAAAAGTACATTTATTGCCAGGCATTCAATTCAATCATATTGATGAAACACATTTTGCTGAACAAGAAACAGCAAAGCAATACATATGAAAGACATAACATTTGAAGTTAATTAATAACAATTTGTACAAGACACAATTAAACTTCTGTTAATTGGTAATTTGCTTTTCCTCATTAGAGTGTGGTCAATTATAAACGAGTTTTATGAATGGGAAAAGTAAGGTAGAAGTAGGAGAAATCAAAACAGACATTTTTAATGTAGATGAGGGCGTAAAAAATGGATGCGCTCTGTCACCAAATTCTGTTTTTAATTTACATTAATGAGTTAAGTAAATTAAAGGGGTGCAAGTCAGCAACATCCAAATGATGGCAATGAGTTAGACAAGCTAGTGAATTCAGTAAAGATTTAAGTTGGAAGTTAATCACAAAAAATCTAATGTGCTAATAACTGGTAAGAAAGTGAATAACCAAATGATATGGGAGCTTTGTAATGATAATATATCCGAGGTGGAAAACATAAATATTTATGGTATACTATGTCTAGAAAAAGGTCTGACCATAAATAATCACATAAAAGAAGTTATTAAAAAGGGCAATCAAATAATAGGATATATTCAGTCAATTCGTAACGGACAAGATGACTATAATAGAGTATATTACGATGACCCATGTTGGACCGCAAATCGTAAGATCAACTCAAAATGTAATAATCAACAAAAAATCATAAAAATCAACGCAATTTGTAATAATTTTTGTCATCATAAATCATATAAAAAATAATAAATACATAAAATAACGGCCCACATCAGGGGCAGATCCAGGATCCAACAAAACACACAATAAAAAAACGGGTTTGCCCATATTCGACCAGGCGCCTCTAATATAAGAGGAAGGGGAAACTCAACTACGTTTTGTCAATATTAGGGGGATGACTGCCACCTCACTAAAAATAGAAGGGTATACCTATCTGTTAAACAATATAAAAACGCTAACCAACAAGAGTTTCACGATTTCAGACATTGTTTTACGTTTTACGCTCCCAGGGACTGTAAAACATAACACAACAGTAATAAAATACGTTGTTGTTCTTACGTTTTGCGACACCCCACTTTCAATATTACGAATTGCGTAGATATTTAGGATTTTTTGCTGATTATTACGTTTTGAGTTGATATTACGATTTGCCGTCCAACACCCACTTTGGAATTCGCTCCATCAATTATGCGTGTTGCACGTGGGCAGGTGGCTCTCGGATTGCAAGCCATGGAAAATCTACAAATTCAGGTTACAAGGCTTATTCTCCGTGCATACCGTACAACAGCAAAGAGGCATTGTATGCAGGTCTAGGATGGCATTCATTGGAAGCCATCCAAGATTGCCAACGAGTAAAATTCCTATGTAGGTTGAAAGATCTAAAAGAAGAACGCTGGCCTCGATTAGCACTAAATGCACTGGTAGCTATGAGTGAGGAAAAAAAAATAAATTAAGTGTAGATGGTTGGACCATATGAACAACCTCTTTTCTACGCTTTGGTTTTGGAGTTGAAGTTGTCGATCCACATTTTTGTAACTGGATCTTGGGTTGGGGTTCAGACAGAAAATTCAGGAAATGTGTTCCTCCTACACGCCCACTGCCTAAAGTCCGTCAACAGTTGTTGGAATAGAAACAACAAAATCAAAGCCCCATCTGGCTAAAGTGTTTGCAGATGATATAACTATTATATCATCACCAACAACTACTGGACGACTTTAATGAGGCAGCGGTTAAAATGGGTCTTACACCGAGGCCTGATAAAAGTTTTCATTTGGCTATTAATGATAATAAATGCACCCTAAACAAATGCGAAATACAATCAGTAAAAGACAAACAAACGTGTTTCTTAGGTAAAATTATATATATGAATAAAAGTGGTTGGAATTAAAAAAAATAAAAAATTTTAATGTAATGGACAATAATGGTCTGTTTTTTACTTGGGCTTTGTCTTAAAAGATACTATAAATGGAATCATAGCAACAACAATATACATGTAAGTACATGCATTTGAATAATCTATTGTACTGCAAGGGGCCCAGAACTGTACCGCATGAACAACAAACATGACCATGTTCACAAATGCCGCAACAGCATTTCATGAATGGACATTGCCTCTCACCTTCCTGATACATACAACAAATTCCTTTGAAGAGGTTTTAGAAAGAGATCAGCAGATAACATTTTAGGTCAAACTTTATGATCTTTACGCTCTTCTGAAGATTAGCAAGATTGCTGCACAGTGACGTCTGTCTCCGTGCTATTAACAAGATACTTATCATGAGGATCTAATTGGATTTCATCAAACAAAACCATATGAAAATCATGTGACAGAGAAATATTTCTGGTACAGTAATTTTAAAGAACAAAAAGCTCTAATCCAGATATGGACACAGATGGCATGCTACCATATCACTGTACATCCAGCAACAGATGATGGTGAAACCGATATTTTACAGACTGCAATTGGTTTAGTTTAAAGATACTCCTGCTTGTTGTTGTTTTCGCCTAAGATGCTGACATTTCGGAATTGCTAATCTACCTTCGACCAGCCAACTGTACAAGTCTATACCTGCAGTCACCGGACCGGTGATGCGGTATTTTTATTTATTACAATGTAACATTGCAAATTTCAGTGTCCAAAAAGTAATAATTCGCATTATCATTGCAACGGCGATAGTTATCAGTTAGTTGTGGCGCAATGGTATTGGATCCAGCCGGTGATGCTGTGTATCTTTGTGGTTGAAATGTAGCAGTAGTTCACTTTTACATTGCAAATTAACATCGTTGCTTCTTGTGTGATCTGTGGCGCAATGGGTAGTATCATGCGTTAAGGTTCGTGGATACCTGGATCGAACCTAATATAAGTTGTAATGTGCAAAAAGTGGGATCGAACCGGTCATTCGGCATTTTGTTTTAAGTAGTAGGTAGTTAAGTTCAACTTGCTAATTATCATCATTGATGAAGGTGGAATTTGTGGCGCATTGGGTAGTGTCATGCGTAAAGGTTCATGGATACCTGGATCGGACCTCGGTAATGCACTAAATTGTAGTGTCCAAAAAGTACCGTAGTAGTTAACACTTTAAATTGACGTCGTATTTTTTTAAGTAGTAGGTAGTTAAGTTGAACTTGCTAATTATCATCATTGATGAAGGTGGAATCTGTGGCGCAATGGGTAGTGTCATGCGTAAAGGTTCGTGGATACCTGGATCGGACCTCTGTAATGCACTAAATCGTAGTGTCCAAAAAAGCGTTCGTTCGTTTATCAGATGTGCCTGACAGTCTGTAGGTACTGGGGTTGAAAATGTAATGTGGAATTTTTGTGTTTAAAAAGTAGCAATAGTTCACTGTACAAAGTGAAGGTCGTTCGTTTATTAAATATTTGTGGGGAAATTGTTTATAACATGCCCAAACATCTAGTACTGGGATCGAACATCAGATGCGGTATTTTTCTGTAGTAGTTCTTTAACATTAAAAATTAACGTCATTCATTCATGTGGGATCTGTGGCGCAGTGGTTTAGTGCCATGTACAGGTCCTTAGATTGCCAAACATAGGGACGGGGTTTCGTGGTTCGTACCCGGCAGGTGGACGGTATGTTAAACGGTAGAGTGTGGTGGTCGGTTCCACCTGTTCCGCTCTATAATCCGTTTTCACTATTGTTCACCATAAGCATCAGAGGAACGGAGGCGGTTTTGCTGACATTCACAATTATAACTTAGCCAAGTTGCAATTACTAGCGAAGTATATGCGACGAAGTTTCAATAATTATGGGAAAGTAGGTAAATTTAAATGTGAAGTTTCAATACTGCCTAAAATCAAAATATGGCGAAGTTTCAATACTTGCACAAATTATAAATGCGGCGAAGTTTGAATACTACCTAAAATTGAAATATGGCGAAGTTTGAATACTAGCTAAAATTGAAATATGGCGAAGTTTCAATACTAGCTAAAATTAAAATATTTTGAATTTTGAATACTTGAGTTTGAATACTTGCACAAATTTTAAATCTGGAAATGTGTTCCTCCTACACGCCCACTAGCTAAAGTTTGAATATGGGAATGTGAAGTTTAAATATGGGAATGTGAAGTTTCAATACTATCAATGATGGCGAAATTTCAATATGGAAAAGTGAAGTTTCCATACTAGCTAAAATTGAAATATGGCAAAGTATGAAAATTTAATTATAGCAAATTTTCAATATGGAAAAGTAACTGAATTGAAATGCATGCACGCACGCTCCACAGTTCCAACGACCGACGTTAATTTGCAATGTTTAAGCGAAATACTAATACTTACCGCATCGGAGGTTCGATCCACCGACCTCTACCTATGACAATAATCCACTGCGCCACAGATCCCATACGGATCATTAATCTTAATTCGCAATATTAAAGTGAATCACTACCTACATATATTATATAGAAATACCGTATTACAGGTTCGATCCCAGTACCACAGACGTATTTTTAACCGTTGCGCCACAAATATCTCTCAAAACTAACGACGTTACTTGGCAATATTAGTTTTGAAATTTAGCACATCAGAGGTTCGATCTAGATATCCACGCACCTTTTGGCACGCTACAAACCACTGCGCCACAAATATCTCATAAACTAACGGCGTCCATGCGAACTACTACGTTTTAGATAAAAAAGTTAACGCATCTGAGGTTCGATCCACGAAACCCCGTCCCTATGTTTGCCTGTACATGGCACTAAACCACTGCGCCACAGATCCCACATGAATGAATGACGTTAATTAGCAATGTTAAAGGAGCCAATCATCCAAATCCAATCCAAATGGTAAATATGCTAGAGAGTTCATTCCGGTACCCATATTTTTCATGTGGGTCATTGAATCATATGGACTAACTTTATAAATGCACAGTATCCGCAATCTTGGATTTCAAAATGGCCGCCTATTTTCTTTAATATCTTTGTAATTAAAATTTCTAGGGAGTTTATTGAAGTACACATACTTTGGGGATCTCTGAATCATATGGACTAACATTCAAAAGTACAGTGTCTGCCATCTTGGAATTCAAAATTTCGTTAATATCTTTGGAATTAAAATGATATAGTACATGAAAGTAAGTGGGTACTTCAATAAATTAGGGTACCAATGTGCGACATGGCATTTTTAGTACCTAAAATGCATTAACCATGTTTTCTATTGAAATCTATTGAAGTACCTCTAAATTAATGATATATTAATCATCTATAAACCAAAAGAAGTGTTATATACTCTCAAAATTAAGAAATATATTGCAAAATATAGGTTCCCCGTATAAATGGAACACTAAAATTGACAATTCACAATATCTGCCAATAAAAACTAAATTAAGTAATTGTTTTTCTTAATTCATATAATTTAAATGTTTTCTTTTGTAGAAAATTAAAATCTTCAAAACATTTGAAATAAATGGTTCCCCGTGTAAATGGGACACCAAAGACAAAAGCCATTAAAAATGAAATTTTAAGATCTCATCAATTTTTATTAATTTGTTATTCAATACTCCACATTCGCAACACAATTAACATAAATTGTGTCCTAAATATATAAAAACTGTATCATAAGAGTTCACAACGTAAAATTTTGCGGGACACCAAACTGATTTCCAATATTTAAAGAAGGCTGTATTTTGATTTGTTTGGTCAAATTGCTGTAAAGATTAGGATTACCTGCTTCGCAGCAATTATAACTAAAAAGTACTGCTTATTTTTTGCACAATAAACCAACTTTACCTTGGAATAGAAGACCAGCATCTGATTAAGGATCAGTGTAATTTAATGTCGCAATCTTTTACCAAAAAACATCAAATTTGACATGGTTGGTCTTAAAAATAGACAATTTATGGAGATGGAATTTAATTTGCCTAATTTAGTTAGGTCGGTTTGATGTAGTCATCACGATAAAAACATAAAAATGAACAAATGGGGTCTATAAACAAGAAGGAAATTCAGTAAATGTTATAAAACATTAGATTTTACCATTGGTACCCTAATTTATGGAATTTATGTGTATTGCCACAAAAATGAACCTTCTAGCATTATGGGTTTCACAGATATTGAGGAAAATATGTTTCAATGCCGGCCATTTTGAAATCCAAGATGGCGACCATATAAGGGGCGTGCAAAAGTGCTGCCATCAATTTTCTTGAATGACAAGGTCTAAGCAACTAGACCTTGTGTGCCAATTTTCATGCTTTTATCCGGAACTCCACACTTAAGTCACTAAGGTCCCCTACTATCAAAACCAAACCGGCAACCACACACCCCCGGACACAGCAACTTTTAATTTACCAGATGAGTTCAAGAATATTATATCGTTTTTTTTCTGCGTGGTGCTGATGCTGCATGGGGGTTGTAGTGATTTTGCATGGTAGTCGGTGGCGAATCGTAGTGGTCGTGATGCTGTGTGGTGCTGCTTGACGATGGTGATGATGCTGATGGTGGTGATGCTGCATGGTGGTGGTGATGCTACATGATGGTGGTAATGCCGCATGTCAGCAGGTATGCTGCATTATGATTATGGTGGTACGTGGTGATGCCCTGTGGTGGTGGTGGTGGTGGTGGTGGTGCTTGAACTTTTAACCTTCCCACCAATATTTAATCAGCTTGATTGTCCCCAAGTCTCAAGAGTTTCTAATGAAAACTAGCCTTGCAGCTGTTCACAAACATTCTCCGGAGGGAAAATACTAAAGGAATCAGCAAAACATGACTGTAATTAAATACAGTAATACGTTTATATTAAACCTGTGTAACATAGCTCGCAACAGATTTAGTCCCATAAATAAATTGTATGATAAACTGTCTCGGACCGGATTTCAACCAGCGAAGTCTCCGCTATCCTGGCGAGCATCATAAAACACAGAGAGACTTTATGGTTGAACCACACAATTCAGTCCTCAGGAAGGTGAATGGCGAGAACTTACAAGGAAGCGACAAAAAAACATTACACAATGGCAACCTGTACTCATCGATGTACGATTTTATAAGACGTGAAGGTGGTTCTGTGTGGTGGTGTTTGTGGTGATGATGCCACACGGTGATGATGATGCTGTGTAGTGGTGATGCTGCGTTGTTGTGGTGATGCTGTGTGGTGGTAATATTGTGTGATGGTATTGATGCTGCTTGGTGGAGGTGATAGTGATGCTGTATGGTTGCGGTGATATTGTGTGGTGGGTGTTTGTGGTGGTGATGCTACAGGATGGTGGTGATGCTGCATGGTGGTGATGGTGCACGGTGGTTGTAGTGCTGCGGCTGCGTGGTGGTGATGCTGCATGGTGGTGGTGATGCTGTGTGGTTGCGGTGAAACTGTGTGGTGTTTGTGGATGCTACAGAATGGTGGTGATGCTGCATGGTGGCGATGCTGCTGCATGGTGGTATTGATGATGTATGGTGGTGATGCTGCATGGTGGTGGTGATGCTGCTTGGTGGTGGTGATGCTGTGGTGGTGCTGCTGCATGGATGTAGTGATGCTGTGTGGTGGTGGTGGTGGCGATGCTGCTGCATGGTGGTATTGATGATGTATGGTGGTGGTGCTGAAGGGTGGTGGTGATGATGCATTGTGGTGGTGGTAATGCTTTAAGGTGGTGGTGGTGGTGCTGCTGCTGCGTGGTGGTGGTAGTGGTCATGATGTGTGGTGGTTGTAATGCTGCATGGTGATAGTGGTGATGCTGCATGGTAGTAGTGATGCTGTATGGTGGTGGTGATGCTACATGGTCGTGGTGCTGCTTTGTGGTAAAGCTGCGTGGTGTTGATGCTGAAAGGTGGTGGTGATGATGCGTCATGGTAGTGATGGTGCATGGTTGTGATGCTGTGTGGTTGTGATAATGCTGCGTGGTGTTAATTCTGCATGATGGAGGTAGAGGTGGTGAAGCTACATTGTGGTAATAGGTTGTAGCGATGCTACATAGTGGTGGTGATGCTGTATGGTGGTAAAGCTGCGTGATGGTGTTAATTCTGCATGGTTGTGGTGATGCTGTGTGGTGGTGGTGGTGGTGGTCATGTTGCGTAGTGGTGGAGGTGGTGGCAGTGATTATGATGCTGCTGCTGGGTGGTGGTTGTGATGCTGGGTGGTGGTTGTGATGCTGTGTGGTGGTGATGCTGCATGTTTTTGGTGATACTGCATAGTGGTGATGCTGCATCATCGTGGTGGTAATGCTGCATGGTGGTGGGTGGTGATGCTGCGTAGTTTTGTGGTGATGCTGTGTGGTGGTGGTGGTGGTGATGATGCTGCGTAGTGGTTGAGGTGGTGGTGATTATGATGCCGAGTAGTGGTGCTGCTGGGTGGTGGTTGTGATGCCGTGTGGTGGTGATGCTGCATGTTCTTGGTGATACTGCATAGTGGTGATGCTGCATCATCGTGGTGGTAATGCTGCATGGTGGTGGGGTGGTGATGCTGCGTAGTTTTGTGGTGATAATATTGCGTGATCGTATTAATTCTGCATGGTGGAGGGGATGCATGGTGGTGATGTTGCATGGTGGTGGTGGTGGTGATGCATGGTGGTGGTGACGCTGCATGGTGGTAGTAGTGCTGCTTTGTGGTAGTGGCGAGGCTGCGTGGTGGTGATGATGTGTGGTTGGTACTGAAAAGAGGTGATGATGCATCGTCGTGGTGGTAGTGATGCTCTGTATGAGCATCTAGAGGTTTATTACCTTCAAAAATTGTCTATGCCAGGGAAATATTCCCCCTCCCAAACTCACCACTGGCACAGCCAGTCTTTGTGTTCCAACTGTAAAATGGATTTGGTCTGTATTTCCCCCCCCCCCCCCACTCATTTAAAATTTTTGAACCTGCCCCCGAATCCCACAGTGTTTTTTAATCGAACTCGCCTTTATACTTTACAGCGACCCCCATTTGAATGAACCTCTTGTCCAGCGACTGCAAACCCATCTGAAAAAAACCCCGGTCCTTCACCTACGTGATGTTAAATGTTTTCTTTTTAAATACAATATTATCAAATCAATTGTGACGTCTAGAACATCCATGCATGCGTCTTGGTTACATTATTCTGAAGTTTTCACATCCCACCCAGAACCATGTCTAGATCGGCTTCTTCACAACGAACTCCCTTCAAACAGTCCTGGTTATGGACTCGATAAGTGGTGAAAAATTAACTTCGACCGAATACCTGTACACATGGTCCGAACTTCAATTAACTCCATTTTATAGTGTGCCATTTTCGAACACATTGGGGGTCCTGTAAAAAATGTCGGTACGATGGCCCACAAGGGTCAACCAGCAAACAAAAAAGAAAACACTTGCAAACAAAAAGGAAAACACTTGCAAACAAAAATGAAAGCACTTGCAAACATACTACGAAAAAACTTGTAATAAAAAAAGGAACACAAACAAAACAAAGAAAAACAAAAAATAAATCGAAAACTCATGCAAATAAAAATGTGACCGTGGGTTATAACTATGGTTAGTTTCCAGGGGGCCCAATATAACTGTGGTTAAAGTCCCCGTGGGTTAATAATTTAATTGACGCCGCACTCCGCGACCTTGTCCCCATGAAGAAATTAAGGAGGAAAATGCCACCATGGTTTGACCATGAAGTTAGGGCTGTTTTGAAACAAAAAGAACACTTTTTTAGAATGTGGAAGAA
>JAOTQE010096944.1:0-14217 GCA_025631205.1 Nesometra sesokonis
AGAACCAAGGGTCCTGGTTCAAACCCTGTAACAGTGTAAATGTCAGGAGTTTTTCCCATGACCTAATTTAGCTACACTAATAACGAGACTTAGTTATAAAGTTTCAATAGTAGTAGTTAAGTAGTAGTTTTCAATGCTGGTTTGCATTGCACCAGCAACTGTCATAGGCTCACAGAGGGTCCAGCCAGTATTTCCAGGTAACATTTGGATTTTATTTTACTGTGAACTATTATACTGTGTCTTCCAGTATTAATTTATGCAAAAGTAACTAATGTGACCCCATGTCAAATACTGTTTAAACATTTTGATATATGACAAAATAAAAGCAATATACTCATAACATTTTGTACAGTACATAATGTGTGGCATAGTGAATCAATTATGAAAATATAGTTCTGTCTAAAAAATATGGGTTCAATTTGCTATTGATTGATTGATTGACTTTATTTAGCTTTGAGAGTTAAAAACAATAATATAAATGTATAACACAAAAGAACAGACAATATAAGGTACATAAGAACTCTGAAAGCAAGGATAGCCCAAATAGGTTTCAAAGAAACGTACTTCCATTGGGATCCTGCTGAAACAGAATTTAAATTGAACTTACATAGGCTAAAAGTTAAAATGATTAATACAAAAATGACAATAAAATACTCTAAAATTCACAAATCCTATAGCCTTAAAATTTAGCACTTTAAAATTCTGGTTGAATACCATTATATATAATAAAAAGATAAAAATTAAATTTCGATCGGGACAATAAAATGCATAAGATATGTTTAAAATTTACTATACAGAAATCTGTAAAGACTATACATTAGGTTACCTAACTAGGTTAAATAGTACTGTATTTTCATAATTATATATTGATTTAATGTTCTTTAAACAAGGGAATCATGGAATATGATAAAATAAATGTAGTTTGTTTTGATTTTGTTACACTACACATACTGTAGTATAGGCACAGGCCTTGCAGAATTTGAGATATTTTGTTGTCTTTCGAGCAACCAAGGTATTGTTAAGCCAGCTCTTTTATATTTTTCACTATGCCTTGTCAAAGTCCCTAAGATTTTTACTGGGGCCATGGTGTCTTCACGATTGGTTAGTGAGATCCAGTACCTGGTTGCCCATCCAGACACCTCCTTCTAATTTTATTTAATTTTGGTTGCCCTATGTAAATTGTTTGTGAGACTTGGGATATGCTCTGAGCAATTTTCTGAAAAAAATTGTAAACTACATCTAATGACTTGTTCTTTTTCCTCTGTATTCAGACGAACCTGTAGTTACTTTAACTGATATAACTCTTGCACCGCTTGATGAGAAATCAATCCCTTCTGAGGTTTCAGCTAATCCTCCAGCTGACACTTATCAGTGGACGACTGACCTTCCCGGGAATCCTGATGGACACGAGGAAACATTAACAGTAACCGCACCTGAATCAGTGGTTGATGGCGCTAGTTATACAGTAACTTTGACTGTAACAAATAGCATCGGATCAACGACTGCATCAGAAAAAATAACCATAAAAAGTAAGTGTTTAAATTTATACCTTATTGAACTATTAATTTGTAATGTTAACATAATTTTATCTCACTTTTTTTGGTGCTTTACATCAAAATGAAACTTTATTTCAATAGTCTTATTATTAAGAAAACATTTAGACACCTAATAAATTAATATAACTCTAGTATAAAACAACTATAATACCAGAAGCAAATGACAGTATGTGATTTAATAAACATAGGAAATGAATATAATGTCTAAATACAGTTGAACCTCCCGTAAGTGGACACCCTCAGGTCCGGGAAGTGTCTGCTTACAGGAAGTGTCCGCTTACAAAAATTTCGGCTGATGATAGAGGGCCAAAGTTGTAAAATTATGTATACATCCTTAAGTCTTATATTTCACGGTCTTCTCAAGAAAAATGGCATCTAAAATTTCTAGACACCGCATGTCATATTGTATGAAATACTGTTTATCATTTTTAAGATTGGTTCAGTTATATGAATCTCATAGATTACAGGAAGGACAATTTTGTACAGCAATTTGTATTCGTTGTACAAAAAAATAACTAAATTTTCCAGGATGACCGCTTATGGGAGGTTTCCGCTTATGAGAGGTAGCAAATGCACTGATTAGATAGGAAGAACAAACAGGTCTTTGAATTAGTGTTCGTTGTGGGAGGTCTCCGCTTACGAGGTGTGCCCACACAGGGAGGTTTAACTGTAGATCATAATTGTTCTTGTATGTTTGATCCAGGCCCGTCAGTTGCATACTGCTGTAATTCACCTGCATATATGAATTCTTCATTTAGTTTTTCTAACTAATTTTTGGTTGGATCAACTTTGTGTTATTTTTTAGTGTCTACGTGTAGCTTACCATGTCAAAATAATGGCACATGCCACGTTGTAAACAATACAGTAGAATGGCAATGTCCAGTTGGGTTTGAAGGGACACTTTGTGAACAAAACACAACTGACGCCAACTGTGAGTTTCTTAGTATTCACCTGTGTATTGTCTTGAACCTTGTGTTTCGCATGCTTTAGTAAAAGGAAGGTTTTTTTCTCAGTTTCTAATCCATGAATTTGCCAGCACATGAACCAAATTTCTGCAGATGTTTCCATTTACTGTTCAGCTTTAATTTTCGTGTTTTCGTCAATAAGATAATCAATAATTTGGTTACCTAAATGTATGAAACAGTGCTAATGCTACTACTACTATAACTGCATATTTGCTTTTGCAAAATTAGATAGCTTATTGTCCACACACAGCAGTGGAACTCAAGTTATCGTACTCATAAATGAAAAAAAAACAGGACAAGTTTTAAGTATCTTTCTGACATTAGATGCATGTTTTAATTATCAGTTTTACTGTTTGTGTGTATGCTTAAATTGAGCTAAGGATTGATACTTCAAAGGTTCGCCCAATAATTTGTGTGGAAGCTTTGCCTGTAGTATAGCAGCAGATGGTGGGTGTGAGAGATGCTTCAAAGTTTAACCGACACTGTACTCGTGTTAATGTGGACACAAAGTTTTTAACAATTTTGAGGAGTGGTTCACTAATGTGGTACTAATTTAGGTGCTTATGACAACCGAGTAAAAGTTTAGGAGAGAACAAATGAAAGATAATGGAAATTAACAATGATGTTAATGAAATTGACAATTCTATTGACAATTCTAAGAAATGCATAATTCGTAAATAACTTTGTACTGTATAAAACAGACAATTTAGGTCTGTGAATGCTTTTCAAAATTGAGAATGTGCTTATTCAAATTAGGTGGGCAGTCATAGTGAATTTAAGAACAACTCCATGATTATTTTAGTGCTTAGTCAAACAGAGAGTCTATTCACACAAGTACTGTATTCAAGTGTACTGTAATTGAGGTGCACTGTAGCTTGGTGGTTAACATGCTTGCCTTCCAGTCCCAAGGTCTTGGGTTCAAATCTGACTGAACACTAGGTTCTTTCTCATGATATAACAGCACCACTCCCCAAGTCACATAATAAGACTTGGTTTAGAAAGCATCCTGAAAGGGGCGAGATTTGATATGAATGAAATATGAATAAAAATTCTATGATATTGGTACTAAGTCAATCGGGGAGCCCATTCACACGAGTATGTACTGTATTCGCTTTTTGCATTGCTGCTCAAAATGAATGGCTTTGCCATTAACATGTAATTTATATCATGTTTTTAATCTCTGTTATTTTTATTTTTTGAAACTGTTCCTTGCTCCACTGTCAAAATAGAATTTTTCAAAAATTTAACTTCCAGTTGATTTTTTTGTAATCGTATTTTAAGCGATTTAAAAAAAAAATATTTTTAATAACCTTAAAAAAAATATTAGTTCATTTAAAACAGTGGGTTTATTAAAAAAGTAAAATCAAATAAGGCCAAATGAATTATTTTAACTTATTTTATTTATTCATTTTTTACTATAATGTGAAAATAACAATTACAACTCTGCAATATATTCGGGGATTGAACATTTTCAATAACACTTTGAGATTTAAATAATAATAAAATAAAAGAAATAAATGAATAAATAATTTTGCATTTCGTATCTAAAATATGTCATCAATCTCCCCAAGCATTCATTCAGAATACTTATGACTTATATTCATCACAATTGTTTTGTGGGTAATATTTTGTCAGCCATTAGAATTTTAGTGTTTATGTTTGCTTCCAGCTGTATTTTTGTTTTATTTTAATGTGTTTTGCTTCTTTCTTTTTTAATCCAAGTTTATGAAAAAGAGCATGGTCCATTGCGTACAATATGTTGTATATTAAAATTCTGTCTTGGGCTAGTCTCTTGAATCTCATGTTGCAATTTCTGCTGGGCTTTGCTAGAACTAATGTGAATCTGTTACCTCTGCTGAATTTGTACTGTTTTGTGGAAGCAAATATATACTGAGGTACCACTTTATGATATGAGTTAATACTTAAGTCCCATGACATTTGCATTTAAAATAAATGAAATGAAAAAGATGGGGGGGGGGGGTTGTTGTGGATGGAAGAACACAATTTGTAAAAAGTCTTGAGTATTAAGATCTATTCTAAATGCAATCGTTTCAAACAGAAAATTACAAAAATGTCTTTAAAGAGAGGGAAAATGCCTCACCCACCTATTCAAACAAAAACAGCAAAGTACTTAAAAAGAGACAAAAATATATAAAAAGAAAAAAAAAATAAACATTTGAGTAATTGATTTGCCAAGTTAGAGTGGATATCAATAAAGTACTCTAAAATACTGTCATATCAACCACAGAATTATAAACGTTTTCACAAATGTAGGGTATACTACCCCCTTACACACCACTGCTGAGTCTCTCCGTTCCATTTCAACTGGAGGAGGGCGATGTGTCACCAACATATTTTTTACTTGGGGATGGTCCCTCACTTTTCACCTCGCATGGAGCATCCAAGATGTTCCATATGTTGTGTCTAAAGGCTATTGATTGTACAATTTTTTCTATGGGCTCCTCTCAAATCCACCGCTGGATCTTTTTGTACTCCCCCCCTCAACTTTAAACATTGGTGTGTCATTAGGTTCTAAATATAATTTGGGTATTTTTATTAAATTAGTTTTTGATGATGATGTTGGTGCTTAGTCAAACAGCCTATTCACACAAGTACTGTATTCAAGTGTACTGTAATTGAGGTGCACTGTAGCTTGGTGGTTAACCTGCTTGCCTTCCAGTCTCAAGGTCCTGGGTTCTATTCTGACTGATCACTATGGTCTTTCTCATGATCTAACAGCACCACTCCCCAAGTCACATAAGTCTTGGTTTAGAAAGCATGTCATAGTTCTCATCCTGAAAGTAGCGAGATTTGATATGAATAAAATATGAACAAAATTGGTACCAAGTCAATCGGGGAGCCCATTCACAAGAGAATGTACTGTATTCGGTTTTTGCATTGCTGTTCAAAATGCATAGCATGAATGGCCTTGCCATTAACATGTAATTTATATCGTATTTTAATCTCTATTTTTTATTTTTTGAAACTGTTCCTTGTTCCACTGTCAAAATAGAATTTTTCAAAAATTTAACTTCCAGTTGTTTTTTTTTAATCGTATTTTAAGCGATTTAAACAAAATATTTTTAATAACCTTAAAAAAAAATTAATTCATTTAAAACAGTGGATTTATTAAAAAAGTAAAATCAAATAAGGCCAAATGAATTATTTTAACTTTTTTTATTTATTCATTTTTTATTATAATATGAAAGTAACAATTAAAACTCTGCAATTTATTCGGGGATTGAACATTTTCAATAACATTTTGAGCTTTAAATAATACTAAAATAAAAGAAATAAATGAATAAATAATTTTGCATTTTGTATCTAAAATATGTCCTCAATCTCCCCAAGCATTCATTCAGAATAATCACGTCTTAAATTCATCACAGTTGTTTTGAATTTTAGTTTAGATGTATGCTTTCAGCTGTTTTTTTATATTTCAATGAGTTTTGCTTATTTCCTCAGTTTTAATCCAAGTTTATGAAAAAGAGCATGGTCCATTGCTTACAATATGTCGTATATTTGTATTAAAATTCTATCTTGGGCTAGTCTCTTTCTCATTTTGTAATTTCTGCTGGCTTTGCTAGAACTAATGTGAATCCGTTACCTCTGCTGAATTTGTACTGTTTTTTGGAAGCAAATATATACTGAGGTACCCATTTATGATATGAGTTAATACTTAAGTCCCATGACATTTGCAATAAATGAAATGAAAAAGATGGGGGAGGGGGTTGTGGTGGATGGAAAAACACAATTTGTAAAAAGTCTTGAGTATTAAAATGCAATCATTTCAAACAGAAAATTACAAAAATGTCTTTAAAGAGGGGGAAACTACCTCACCCACCTATTCAAACAAAAACAGCAAAGTACTCTAAAATACAGTCATATCAACCACAGAATTATAAACATTTTCTCAAATGTAGGGTATACCACCCCCTTACACACCACTGCTGAGTCTCTCCGTTCCATTTCAACTGGAAGAGGGGGATGTGTCGCCAATATATTTTTTACTTGGGGATGGTCCCTCACTTTTCACCTCGCATGCAGCATCCAAGATGTTCCATATGTTGTGTCTAAAGGCTATTGATTGTACAATGTTTTCTATGGGCTCCTCTCAAATCCACCGCTGGATATTTTCGTACCCCTCCCCTCAACTTTAAACATTGGTGTGTCATTAGGTTCTAAATATAATTTGGGGTTTTTTTTATTAAACTAGTTTTGTTTGTTTAGATCATTTTTGTATTATTTCTCAGCTTCTACTTGTGCCTTAATGTGTCAAAACAATGGCACATGTCAGATTATAAACAATACAGAAGAATGCCAATGTCTAGATGGGTTTGAAGGGATGTGTTGTGAGAACACAACTGACACAAATCGTAAGTTGCTTACGTATCTGCACATGTGTGTTGTCTGTAAGCTTGTGTTCACAACTGACACAAATCGTGAGTTGCTTACGTATCTGCACATGTGTGTTGTCTGTAAGCTTGTGTTCACAACTGACATAAATCGTGAGTTGCTTACGTATCTGCACATGTGTGTTGTCTGTCAGCTTGTGTTTTGCATGCTACCTTTGAAGAAAAAAACACAATCCACAAATATACTTGCACAAAACATCATTTCAATTTTGTCTACAATATCTTAAAATTTTGATTATTTTTTTGTGTTTATTAATAATACTTGATATAATCTACTGTCAAATTAAATGCATTAACTTTGGTTGATTAAATTTTAGTATCATCGTCGGTAAAATTAACAAGTAAATATGAAGAAGAACAACAAAATACTTAAAAGTTTGAGTGGGTGTTGATAAAGTACTCTAAAATAAATTTTAGTCTCATCGTTGTTAAAATTAACAAGTAAATTTATCCTTCTATGGCTAATATGTATTTACCTATTTCATATCATGTATTGTTATTTTTTTTTAATGATTCATTTACACAGAACTGTAAAATGGCAATTGAGTCATGATTGTTGTCTTTAGTGTGCTTTTGGTGAATTTCCTTGTAAAACACCAATACTATACTTTTACTGGACTCCTGTCAGATAGAATAACTCAAATTACTAGAATTTAACAATTACATGTGGAAGGGGCTAAGCCACCAATAATGTTGATATTTGTATGGTAACATTGGTATTTTCTGTGTGGCTTTTGCTAGTTGTTGGCTTTAAAATAATATTTTAATTGCTTTCCATTTTCTTGTTGAACCCTGTACATTGTAAAGACATGTAAGGCAGGCTATAGAATTTGCTAATGCAGCCATTGTCAATTTATTCAATAAATTTCTAGTTTCTATATTTAGTATATGATGTAATAGTGTTTATTACAAACATCTAAATGCAGAAGAACGTATGATTTAATTTTCAGTTTTATACTTGGATTTACATTAATTAATGTTGTACTGTTGGGGACCATATCAAAATTATTCTACTGCAGTTATTGCAGTAATTTATTGCTAGTAAGACTACTGCAGTTGCTCCAGTATTTTAGTGTCAACTCACAATGTTCAGGTTTAGAATAATGTGTTTAAAGCCAACCTCTATTACACTCCAACATAGTAGAAGTGTAACAGGAATGGTGTTGTTTTCAGTAATTCCCTTTCAGCTACTGAACTTGCACTGTCACCTAATTGCTACAGTAATTGCAGCAGGGTAATTTTGACTCTGCTCTTTAGATATTTCAACGAATAAATTACCAAGTATACTAAATTAAACTTGTCACACTAAACACCTCAGGTTAAGTCAAAGCACATAAATCCTTACACGGTGTAGAAGCTTTGCTTGTTGATTATCTAATAGATAATCTATACAACATTATAATTCTCTCTATGGGAATAGCTATACACATTGCAAATTGTTAGAGGTATATATATATATATAAACTCCACTCCTCTAGTAATAATAATATTTACTTTCAGAAACTGTTGAAAATACAGCAGAACCACGTGCTGTGAAACTCTTTTATCTATTTTTTTAGCATTGTATATTGCTTTAAATTCCAGCTTTTTTTCTTTTCTTCTTGATGAGATATCTTTTCTTAGAAAGTGTACAATGAAATAAGTTGAATTTAAATCTTTTGTTACAACAGGCAGGACTTTATGTCGTTCAATTTTTATAATGGATGGCCATATAAGCAACATAAATTCATAAATACAGTCTTGTCCAAAATTGTTTCAAAATATGTGGCATTAAGCTGGACCGATTTTTTTTAGCAAGTTACTCACCAATTACAGGATAACTATCATTAACGACTCATTATAATGTTTAGGTAGTGGTGTTTACAATTGTGAGAATAAACCTATTTCTTCATCAGAATTGGAATGTTGATTGTTAGGGAAACATATTAAAGGTCCAAAATCTACCCCAAAAATTCAATATCTTTGAAAATTTGTAGAAAAATAAACAAGGTTAGTTACCTGCATACCTCTTTAGATTTATTCTCGTGTATAAACAATGTAAAAGTTATTATTGAATTATTTTAGGCTAGGCCTAGACAATTCATGTTTACCTTTGCTAAGCTAGTAGGTTGTAGATCTTGTCCTCACGGATGTCATTTTAAGGGTAGATTACAGCATATTATGGTCTATTAGAATGTACTAATAACTCAACTTTTGATTTTCCTTCCATGAGACTCATTTTGAGGTGAGACCTCACATTTACCATTGCTAAGCTATTACTGTAGGTTGTAGATCATACATGGATGTTACCCAGGATATTCTCTCCACAGTAAAGTGTCATTTTTGCATTCAACACGCACACACACAGAGCTGAACATGTAGATATAGATATTTCACAAAACCAACCCAAAAAATAAATTTGATTATTATTTTGCATTTTATTATGTTTCGAAGTAATAATAAAATGATATATACAGGCAGATAGTATTATATAAAATTAAACACAATATAGTCAAATTTAGAATGTTTTATTTTTTTTTTACTTTGGAAGGAATGAACATTTAACTACCAGTACCAGTGCATGTTTGTATTACAGTAGTAAGATCCACAGTGTATCAATAAAACAAGATAATCAGTCTTGTGATAAAACTGTCTTATCTCATGTAGGGAATTCCCCCAAAGCACTTCTTCCTGAATAGTTTAGTATCATTTTCTAGGCTAGTAGAGTATTTAATTTAGACACTTCAAAACCTACTACACTGTACCAGTATCCAGGCCTCAAATTTATACAAAGTAGCCTACCTAGACTGCATTGGAAACAAAAAAAAACTATAATATGAAAAAGATACTTTTTGAAACAAATTCTCTACACTCGATGTTCGTCAGTGTGTACTGGTTTCGGCCATATCTCATGGATTTTTTTTCTTTTTCATATTTTAATCATTAAAAATGGAACACATAAAAAAAGCTTAATATGAATCCACACGACAAAAAAAAATTAATAAACCACTATCCTACTAGTACAATGTTATAGGTCTATTAATCTTAGATTTTACTCATTAATCATAGAAGTATATTTAGGCCAGTACCACCATGATTTAATTCAGACACTTAAATACAGTTAAACTTGCCTAAGTTGACTTTGCCTTAAGTCAAATTTATTTTTCATGCCATTTTGGTGTTTTTCATTAAATAACCATTTCTAAGTCAATTTTTTTATAATTCGAATTTTTTTTTTTCAATGGCTCTTTGGATTCGACTTAAAGTTTAACTGTTTTTTTCTTCTTCCACCAAATAATTGATGATGATTTACTGAAAAAAAAACTTCAATTTTAAATGACACCCAAAAGAGACAACTAACATACATGGCATCCCTAGTCTAGTCCAGGTTTAACTACAAAAACACCACTAAAGATTTGTTAAATTTTGTAAATTATAAATCTTAAATCATTTGCCTAGTCTAAGCTATTTTAATACAACTTTGATGGCATTCTTTCGTGAGAATCTGTATGGTAGATACCAGCCTATCCATAGGATTAGGCTAATGAGCCTAGGCAAAGCTACTTAAATACTACTTTAATACAGGTGCTAGATAGTAAAAACATAAAGTCCATACAGAATTTAGTGTTAAATTCTTAGTACATGCACAGTACATGTCAGTATACCCCATCTAATGGATTTCGTAAGTAAATTCTAAAATATGGAGATGTCCGTGTTTGGTAGTCAAACCAAGGAGGTTTTATTAGTTCATATAAAACCTTCTTACCTTTGTCAAACATTGCATACACACAGAGACCTGTTTTTGATGGTTAGCTGTGTCCAATTTAAGTCTATACCAGGGGCGAATGTAGGGAGTGGGACGAACTGTCCCCCCCCCTATTATCATCAACACGTAGTTTTCCCCTTCCCCTGCCTTATATTAGGTCGGCCGGGTCTAAAAACCACCATAAAAAACAAAAATATGAGTTAAAATAGGGTAACAGACCTTTTTTTTGCTCGGCAGAAAAAAAACGGGGAGCCACGCTCACCCAGGCCCTGGAAATGTGCACCCCAACCCCCTTTCGGTGGGTCGATTAAAAAAATTTATATCATTGATAAAAAACTATTTTACAATTCTGTAGAAACCTATTCCTTAAAAATATTTTACATAAATATTTCTTTTTGCGGCTTTACTACATAAAAACATACCGCATTATTATTACAAGTAGTGTTTCATTTTTCAGTAAAAATACAAATCATTTCTTATTTTATGTAATATTACTACAGATCATGTAGAGGGATTGATAGTTCACTGTCTATTATTGAGAAGATAAACATGTAAATTAGTTATTTCCTTTTTTTTAATGATTTCCTTGGTAGTAATAATTAAATTATGTGAAACATTAAAAATGTGCTTGTTAAAGTTAAATGGGTAAAGAGTCTAGTTCACCTATGTAAACTCTGCTTAAACATAAGAGTCAAAACAGTAATTTCCAGTGAAGTCATAATCTTTGAGAAGTACCTCTTGGTTTCAATTTTTGCTTAGATCATTTCTAATATAGTAGGCCTATAGATTCTAATTAAATTGGTGTCTACCTGTATGTTCCCATAAGGCCCCATAACAAAAAATTATTAGTTCATCACCCCCGCGCGCATTACTTTTGGGGAAATCCAGATTTTTTTTACTCATTTTACTATTCAAACGATGGATTTTCCTGTTGTATTCACTTGAAATGGTTTTGATTTTCTTAAAATAAATTTATATGATCGATTCTCGAGCTTACGATGATGTACACGACCAGGAATAGGCCTACAATTATCAATATTCGCTGTAGACTGGTGCGTTGGTATCTTTTTGGGGTTTATCGTACACTTTCAGAGGCACATATTGTACAAAAAATGATTTGGGTGCAAATAACATTTTGCCAAATCAAAAATGTTGGGGTGTACGGGCTCTTCCTCTCACCCGCCCTTGGATCCTCACCTGTGTTTAGTGACCTTCTCTACCCCTTAGGGTCATGTATTAAAATTCTGTGCTCTTATTCTAGGCCTATTATGAAGATGTTAGAACATACTTATTGCATTTTACAGAAATGTAATTAGCAAATCCAATAGTGGGCGGCAACAATGTAAGAGTGAGTGGTAAATCATTAAAAAAAACTTTTTTTTACCTTTTTCGGAGGCTTAGGGTGGGTGACAGGTTGAAATTAGACTGACTGGCCTTTAAATATATTTAGGGTGGGTGGCCCTGCCCAACTCCACTCAGCATAATTGCATCCCTGATTTTAACTAGCAACATAAAAATATCCAACCTATATCAATTGATTACAACATTTTTATATTAATTTTTGCTGCGAAGCTAATCCTAATCTGTACAGCAATTTGACCTCTCGATGTCATTGTGTTGAAGACGTGTTTTTGAATCACAGGATAGTTAAGCTCCTAAAATTTGAGATTTGTTAAGTTTTAAATGGTTTACAAGGTTTCATTTTTTTTATTAAAAATGCCTGATACAAAAACTAGCAAGGCTGGTGTGAAGAAACAAGGTTCCAAACAAAAAGAAATTGAAGGTTTTCTTAGTAATGCCCCAGTACCACCAGTTGTGGAAAATGTGTTCATCTGTCCCGCATGCGCAATGGAGGTAGGCGATGAAGACGCCATTTTATGCGACGGTTGTACATGCTGGTTTCACCAAAAATGTAGCGGATTATCAATGTCAGATTTCAAGTCTGTTACTAAGTGTGGAAAAACAGTTGAGTGGTTTTGCAACAAGTGTAAGGTAAACAAAGGTTCTGTTCCGCACAGTAGCGCTGAGTTTAAATTTCCTTTATCTACACCCAAATCTGCTAACTTAGGCCTAGGCCAGGCCAGAGGTAGTGACCAAGGCAATTCCTACGACATGTTAGCACGCATTTTGAATAGACTTGATGCTATGGAAGAAACATTCAATCAGAAGTTTAAACAGCTGGAATCAAAAATCAGTATTAAAAATGAGGATATAGAAAAAGTTATTGAATCAAAGGTGGCATCTACCATTGAAGCAGAGTGTGACAGGGTGAACAGGAAAACAAATGTTATACTACATAATGTTCCAGAGTCGACTAGCAAGGATGCTAGGGAAAGGATTGAGCACGATAAGAACCTGATAAAAGAAACTATTAATAAGGTATTGCCACTAACCAACTTACCAGAGTTAAATGTTTTCAAACCAGTTATACTTGGTGCAAGGCAGTGATTAACAAGGGTGGAGAAGAGGATGCTAACGGCAAGTCCCAGGGTAAAGGGAGATTATTATTATTTAAAGTGGAGACAGAATTCAAAAAAATATTTATAGTTGAAGGATGCAGGGAACTTAAAAGAGGAAGATGGATGGTATAAAGACATTTATGCAACCTATGATCTCTCAAAACAGGAGAGGGAAGTTAGAAGTGAATATAGACGAAGGTTTAATGGAGGGGAAAAGAACATATGTTTCAAAAATGGAAAAATAATTACCCTCGACCCCCAAAGGAAAGAGTAGTGTAGTAAGATTGTACAAGAAATTTGTTTTGTGTGTGTGTTTTTTTTCCTATTGAGCTGATCTTTTATTACTGCTTATTTCCATTTCATACTGCAGGATATTCAACATAGACAGAAACTACGCTGTTATTAAACGAATGCAAATAGCATTCTAAACAAAAGGGGAGAATTTCAAGTGGTTATTGAATCAATTAAGCCCGACATAATAGGAGTTACAGAGTCATCGTGCAACTGTTCGGTTCAAGATGCAGAATTAAATATTGCTGGTTTTTCGTTAATTAGAAGAGATAAAGTTTCAGGTAGGCCTATAGGGGGAGGTGTTTTATTGTATATAAATGATTCATTACTGTCCTCTGAAAGCACAGTTTTTATGAATTCAAATTTTTCAAGCTCTAGTTGGTGTGATGTTAAGCTTACCTCCAAAGATACTATGCTGGTTGGAGTTCTTTACAGAAGCCCAAATTCTGATGAAGAAAATGATCAGTTGTTATTTGACAGTTTAAAGAACATTAATTTTAGATGTTTTTCACATGCTCTAATTTTTGGCGATTTTGATTTCCATGAAATTGACTGGTCTATTGGAATAGCACATTGTAGTGCAAATCACCCAGCCAACCTGTTTTTGGAATTAGTGAATGATTTATATTTATCCCAACATATCGAAATAGAGACCAGATACAGAGATGGCCAGATACCCTCACTGCTTGATCTGGTTCTTAACAATGATGAAAACTCGGTTGTTAATGTACAGATCGTAGCACCATTGGGGAAAAGTGATCATGTTGGTTTAACTTGGGACTTTGT
>JAOTQE010096966.1:0-14215 GCA_025631205.1 Nesometra sesokonis
AAAAAAAAAAAAAAAAAAAAAAAAAAGGTTATATTACCTATATCTCCATTTTAGTGCCCTGGTACCCTATTTTGACCCGGCGCACCTAAAATAAGGGGGGGCGCAACTACGTTTTGGCGAAAATAGGGGGGACGCGCGCCCCTGCGCGCCCCTCTGCGCCCCCCTTGGATCCGCGCCTGGTCGATGTTATGATTATAGGGCCTATCTCTAAGCTTAGCTCCAAGTAACTGCACATGACATTTATTAATCGATTGCGTAATATATTTTTCTAATGTATTTAGTATATATAGTGTCTTGTACAAAGTAATCAATGCAGCTATACCAACCAGAAGTTATAAATTAATATTTTATAATATGATCAATAATCGAAAGCTGTTTGTAGCTTTCGACTACAGAGGGCGTATCACTTTCTGGATATTTGTTAGTGTGAAGTTTCAAAACTCCTCATTTAAAACCTTTGTATTTTAGAAACATTTCTAGACAAAGTCTAATGAATTTGATTTCTGTACTTTTTAAGGGAAGTAGATACCAAATGTAAAACGAATCATTCTGTTAATATAAAGTGCTCATTAGATTCTTTTTTTTATTTATACACACCTTATATTTTCAGGGGCGGATCCATTGGGGGCTTGGGGTTCAGACGAACCACCTCCGACATTTGAAAAAAAAATCTGTCACAGTTCGAGTGGCCTAAAAGAAGTTTATCGGTATTACCAAGGAGTTATATGATATAATTTATAATAATATCCCCTTCTTCATACCTTTCATACGGCGTCGTAGGTCTAGACCTTTTTTTTTATTATCGAATATTAATTCTTTAAACGTGTGAATTTTCCACCAATATAGAAGCACGTGCCATATTCCTCATCTATTGTTTCATTAATAGACCCCACATTAGATTTCAGAAAAACCCATTTGAAGGCATCTAAGAGAGAAATTTTGCCGGGAAAGGCCCTTGACCCTTTTTATTTTTTTATATTTTTACATTCGAACCACCCTCCACAAAATCTTGGATCCGACCCTGATTCAGCTATGCCCAGGTGTGAGAAGGTATGTGGATCCATGGCTGTGTTTGACAGCTTTATATAAATGGACAAAATAAATTATATTAATAGTTAGTTATTTATGTCCTTTATAATTATTCTATCGACCACAACCATAGGCCCTCGTCGAAATAAAATCAGTAAGATATAATACAATACAAAAGTAGATTTACTTACCATGTCAATAGATTCAGTCATGCTTAGGTCAACTTTTGACTCTATTGTTTAAAAAATAAAAGATTCAACAGACTAATACTATAAAGGTTACAGAATTTAAGGTGAATACAATGTACAAATACAGCTCGTTCAATCTGTATCGCTTCATTACTTTTCAATTCGTGTCATATAATAAGTTTCATTTCGTCTCTGTATCTGTACATGGATAGAAAAGAATTCTGTTGTCAAGAATGTATCTCACCATAAAAAGTCAAAAAAGGTAGGCCCTGAAATGTTGATGTTTTTTTGCACAATTTCTATTTGTACCATATTCTTAACTAAGTGTTACGGTATTCTATAGCATTATCGTAGACATGCATATTATATGGTCAGCTTGTCCTCCCATAAGGATGTACTATACAGTGCCTATTACTAGATCATGGATCTGGTAAATCTGTGCCACCCACCCTGCAGTCATTCAACTGCAAAACGACGTGTCTTAAATTTGTGTCAATTTTGAGACGGTTGCATTTTGCAGGAAGTAATACTTAATTTGACACATAACAGTTACCTTAAACATTTTTATAAATTCTATTTCAACCACTTTTATTTAATAAAAGGATTACAAAATATATAAATAGGCCTATATGAAAATCTAAAATCTAAACCAGTTAAAATCTAGATACTAATAAAATAAAATTTTTCGGGCATGCATGCTGATTTTTTAATTTGACACAGAACGGTCACCTCTGAGACTACTCTTTGTATTCTCAGATCACCTTAAACATTTAAAAAAAAATTATTTCAACAACTTTTATTCAATAAAATGATTACAAAATATATAAATATATGAAAATCTAAAATACCAGTTAAAACTAGTTTAAATATAGACACATACTTACTTTAGGTAGAGGCATAGATAAACGTAAGAGACATGGCAAAGCGCTGACAAAGTAAAATAAAACAACCGGAAATATAACTGAACATTACTTGGATGTGTTCTATCAAGGTCCTGCATAATGCCTATGCATACAGAACTGTAGGGAGATGTCCAATTAATTCTTGAATAGGTTGGAGGTTATTGGATTTGGTTGTTGTCTATATTTTGGCATTGTGTATATGTTTTTATTTCTTAATATAGTTCGTGATGTCATTGACACTAAGAAACCAGAATGGATGGCAATAATACGAAGTTCAAGCCAAGTAGACTGCAGAAAGCAAACGCTTTCCTCACCATTACTTTTGGGTAAGAAAGAATTATACACTGTTATTGTATTAGAACTCCTGTGTAATTTGTCAAATGGCAGAATATCGAACTTATTTGGCTTTAAAATGTTAATTGACGAATTACGTAGAAGGAGTTAGTGATCAGGGACGTAAAAACAACTTTCTGGAATAAGGTATGATGTTGGTAGGGTTGGATGTCTATAAATGATTTTAATTAAGAAAATGGTTGTAATGGTTTGCAGTGCAGTTGATAATCGGACATGTTATTTTTAGTCATAGTGAATTGCTATTAAGAATTTGTTGTTGACTAAAGAGCTCTGAAAACAATCACAGTTATTGTGTCATGAATGTTATCTTTTACAAAACATCCCAAAATACTGTACTTTCTGATGTTATTATGCCGTAAAGGTAGACCATTTTTACAGGGGATTTTATTTGCCCGGGTTTCAAGGTGCATACATAGTTAAAATGTTTATTTTTCATGTAAACACATTTCTATTGTGAGTTTTTCTACAAATTGAGTGATATGGGCAAAACATTAATTGGTAATCATTAGCAGAATATTATAAAGTCGTATTCTATTTTAGTATATCCCAATTTTTGTATATGGAGCCCTATGTGTTGTTTTGAAAGGGTTATTGTGGCAGATTTGGCAAAAAGCTTCTAACGAGCTATTACTGAACCAAAAGAGGCTCTGAAGACTCATTGGTAAATCTAAAGAAGTTTCTTAATGTGAACTTTTAAAAGTATTGATAAGTACCCAATATACTAGGCCTATAGGTCAATACTACAAAAGAAAAACTTTTATTTTTAGAGTGTATACTTTAACTTGACATGTTGGTTAGAAGTAAGATTACCATCGCATATCCATGTTAAAATCTAACCATGGTCTAGACATGCACTGTTTCCAATACTGAAAGTTTACATGGGACACTAGTTGCATTGTCATTAAATAATTGCATACAATATCAGAGAGTCTATAGCAGGAATTCCGCGTCACGAATTACTAGCGTTATTGTCCTTTTTATAGTTTTTATGTTAAAAATATAAAATAATGTCACGAGCCACCAGCAAGTGTTAAAATCAACTTTTACAGTTTAAAATTCAAAGACTCGTAAGTGATACTAGTAACAGTTGAATTGTTGGTCAACATTTAGAAAGATAAATTGAGAAGTCAGTCCATGAAGGGAGTTTGTGTGGTGATATTAAGCCAACAAATAATGATCAAATTTGCAACCATCAAAATTTAACTTACATTGTCAACCTTTACCTAAATATTCCTTGCTTATACTCTCTATAAACTTGCAACACCGAACGCGGTTACAAATTGTCTCAACATAATTTTATGGCTGGCATTGTTCACCTTTCCAAGTTGTACAAGTTTTCACTGAATTCGGACGTTTATAGGTCAAGAGTGTTATGTCAATACAAATTCAATCGTCATTGGCAATACGAAAGGGCACAACCCGTTACGATCATGTACAGAATGGCGCACGTAGAGACACAATTGGACGATCCTATTTTGTCAGTCCTATACGCGCGCGTTCTGTGTCCCTTAAAGTGCCTTTCTGTACGCGCGCATAACAGTGTGTGACTCTTCGCAGGGGGAGGATTTAAGAGGGGGAGAACCGGCTCTGCCCCTTTCGAAAAGTAAAACATATTAAATTTGTCAACATTGTTTATAAAATGAAAATATTTAGCAATTATAATACAAGAATTGATCCCTTAAAGACCAAAATATTCTGGGTGAGTATGCCCCCAGACACCCTAAAACGTTGACTCTCTTCCGCCGCCTCCACCCCTTTCCAAAAGTATGCATCTGCCCCTGACTACGCAATGTCACTGACGAAACATTAGTTAATTCTTGGCAAAATGAATATCACGTCCAGGTAAATGGTGTTACCCATGTACACAAGCAAAAATGGCGCTCTTTACGTCTCAGTATTGCAGAGGACCCAAGTTCTTAAAACAGAATTCATGGAGATTTACTCGTGGTCATCCTACCACTGTTTGTAATGTCTACCCTTCCTGAAATGTTTGTACAAATACCTTTATTTATAAGCTCAACACCTTACTTGTTATGAAGTGATAGTTTCTAACATGTATTAAAATGGTTAAAATGTGCCATTACGGTACTGTTTCCCAAAACATTACTGAACTTCACAGTTGCTTTCTTTCAACTAATATTTTGAAATAAATAGGCCAATTCGTGCTTTGATTGTGAAACTTTTACAAAACCTGAAAAATTTCTTGGAGAAATCTAAATTTCGGGAGAAAATCTGTTAATTCGGGGAGCCCGGGAGATGATCCAAATATTCCTCGAGACTTGAGGACAATCCTGGAAACTTGGGAGTTCTGGTATTGGGCCAAAGCCGTGTCGGGCTTCACAAAAATGCTCTCTATTAACGCTTCGATCCCACATGTTTATTTTTAACTATAATAACATGTTCAACATCTTTGGTTCCTATTTTCTTTTTTTATTTAGATGGTGCATACACATTTTTGGAATAGGCGAAAGGGAAACATTGACATCAGAACACTTTGACAATGTACCAACAGATTCAACATCGGAATTTTTAGTTCAAAAGTTGGAGAGGTAAGTTACCATTATGATATCGGCCTACACTAACAGAAAGACAAACATATTGGAATTTTGTAAGATACGTTGCAAAAACTAACAAACGACGAGCAATTGATTTCAACGTAATGGGGACCAATTGACTAACTTGCAAAAATAAAATATTAAATATAATGGAAATCGATCAGAAAAAGAGACCAACTGACGGGTCAAATAACCAATGTGATGACCAATAGACATTACAAAGAAACAGCCCGTTAATTTTCAAATATTATTATAAATATATTATACTATAAATGAAAGAAATAACATATTGACCAGATTTCGGGAACTGCATGTGCTACAGTATTTAATTGCTGCAAAAAAGATAGAATAAGTGCGAATTCACCAAGGTAGAAACATCTATGCACTTAACTTTGTCACTAATTATTTTTTTTAATTTTCATACCAAGTGAATGGAATAAGCAACAGTGGATAAAAAATGGTGTGGTACGTCCAAATCTACGACATGCAATATTTCGTGCATTTTTTCCTCGAATTTTGCTCTTTAATATTCTTGGATTTATTATGGTTAGTAACACATTTTGTTCCGTTTACAATTAATGATAATGATAATGATACTGTTAATAATTAATGATAATGATAATGATAATAATAATGATACTGTTAATGATAATGATAAAGATAATGATATTGTTAATGATAATGATAATGATACTGTTAATGGTAATGATAATGATAATAATAATGATAATAATAATGATACTGTTAATGATAATGATAAAGATAATGATACTGTTAATGATAATGATAATGATACTGTTAATGGTAATGATAATGGTATTGGTATTGATATTGATATTGATATTGATAAGGATATTGGTAATGATATTGATATTGGTATTGATATTGATAATGGTATTGGTATTGATAATGGTATTGGTATTGGTATTGATAATGGTATTGGTATTGGTATTGATATTGATATTGATATTGATATTGATAATGGTATTGATATTGGTATTGGTATTGGTATTGATATTGATATTGATATTTGTATTGGTATTGATATTGATATTGATATTGGTATTGATATTGGTATTGGTATTGGTATTGGTATTGGTATTGGTATTGGTATTGATATTGATAATGATATTGATATTGATATTGGTATTGATATTGATATTGATATTGATATTGATATCGATATTGATATCCATATCGATATCGATATCGATATCGGTATTGAAATTGATATTGGTATTGGTATTGATATCGGTATTGAAATTGATATTTATATTGATATTGATATTGATAAGAATAATGGTATTTAGTAAAGAGTATATAATGCAAAGAGGAACTACACAAGTAATTTTAAAAGTATGAAATTGAACGAATAAAAGGTACTGATAAACCAACCAGTGGTTACATACTTGGGCAAGTTGGTGTAGCGTCACACTTGTAACCGGGGGAAGGAATCAAGTCCTCTTCTGATATCAATATTCATCGGTACATTTTTTTAAAAAATAAAGCATCTTCACCTTTCCAGTCCACAAGAAAAATATGTTACTTATGAATACTGCTATATTGATATATTGATATATGCTCTTAAAACTAATACCCAACAATATTATACACAGTACATAAAATAATTAAAACTACCGTAAAATAAATATAATAACATACCAAGAATAACCCTGTAATTGTTAAATAATACAAATATTTCCATAGGAGTCCCCAGCTCAAGTATATATAAATAAATTATTTTTCTTTTACTATAGGAAACAATCAAACTTTTACAACCCATACTGTTTGGAATGTTTGTCCAATTATTTGAGGATGATTCAACTTTGACAGCCGGAACTGGGTTAGTTTATGCAACTCTTCTAGCGACTTCAAACATGGTACCAGATGCTATCCGTGAACCGTTGGTTTTCTATAACAGATTCTTTGGAAAGAAAATTCAAACAGCATGCTGTTCCCTAATTTACAAAAAGGTAATTTAAATATTCATTTAAATGGATATTTTACTATTTTCTCTTTGTATAAGCCATGGAGAGATGTCATCGGTAACAAAACGTCTCCACTAGTCCTGGTCTTCCCATATTTAGACCTGCTGTGGCGTATCCGTAGGTAGAAATTTTAAAATATGAAAACCAAGGCCTCGAGATTCTCCTTCACATTAAACGAGCACCCCTCCTACATCTTGTAAAATAAAAAAAAACATAATGTAAGAGAAATTGTAGTAAAAATTAAACAGTAAACTGTCCCCATTTCACCGGTTCCTGGAAACGTCCCTGGCCTGACCAGTCTTGATGTTATATTTATATTATCCATATTGCTTGTTCTATTCCACCCAAAGAGTGTTTGTTGAATCCACTTTTCATCTAATCTCATATAATAGCAAACATTATTGGCAGTTTCAAGGTCCAAATTTAAGATTTATTTGATATATGAGCCAGCAAGGTCTATTTGCCACCAAATATACAATTTAAACAAATAATATATAATATAAATGTGCAAAATACAATGTTTACATCAACTATCAACTAGAACTCTTTTTTTTTATTTTTCTACATCAGATTCTCAAATTAAGCAACTCCGTCGTACCAAAAAATTCTGCTATGATATTTTATGAGACCGAAAAATTCGATAAGGTAAGCAACCTATAACAAACTACTAAAAAGGATTGATGGCTTAAAGCATCCATGATATGTTGCAAAACTTTGAACCGTTACCTATGCTATATCTACAATTTCAGAACGTTTAAAATGCTGATCTGTTCAAATAGCGACTTCAGCAAGTTTAATTTGACAAATTACAATTATTCATGTGCTATTTGTGTTGAATGGGTGTATCCATAGAATATATTGTATTCTGTAAAAATGTTGATAAACCATTTATTGGAATATTCGAAACTGCAAAGACGCATTGTGGCTCTACTGAACCGCTTCATCTATTTTAAGAGAAAGAGAAAAAACAAAACAAAAAAGGGGAAGGCAGACAAATTTAAAATTGTTTTCCCTTCTTGTATTACACAGAGAAATGAATTGCTTGCCAATACTGACACAGTTGTTAAGAAAATATCAGCCAAGGATTTTTCTTTAACATTTTACTTTATTATGTCAAATATTTATTTTTGGATCAGATCTTCTCAATATTACTGAAAGTATATCTTTATTTAAATATGTTCCTAAATTCTTTATTAGGCCTTGCATCTTGGAGATTTGATTGATTTATTATATAACCTATATCATGTTTTTTAACTTAAATGTACTGTAGATCTTTTGTTAAATCAAGAATGTAATGTTATTATTGGAGGCTCCTCGATACTAAGCTAATACCTTGTGAGGAGCCGCTGTGCAAAGACGCGGTGTTGTGCCCAATAACAGGTAAACAAAGTCTAGTATAATATTCTAATTAATATAGAATAAACATTTAAATTTAATAGATTTAAAAACACATTTCTTGATGTCCTTTCTGTTTTTCGTAGATATCAACGGTGTTTCCATACTTATTGATTGGGCCATTCTCGTGTGTCTTTGGGTTCCTTATACTGGTCTACTGTGTACAGATGCATTTTCGATATGTCATATTTGGTTCTTGTATAGTTATCATTATATTCCTACCTCTGCAAATTCTACAAAGGAAAATGCATAATATTTACAGGTTTGTTTTTTTTTTTTAATACATTAGGGTCTGTTGATTACACAAATTTATAATTGCGTGGTCATTTTTAAGATTTGAAACAGACACAAATGTTATATGCTACATTGATTACAGTGGTTGATTTATTTGTTAGTCATGTCTCGATTCCTATATTCATTAAGAGTGCATTTAGTTTAGTTAGCTAAATCTGTGGTTGTCACCTGTGTTGTGCACTGAGCGATTGAGTCCCTCAAAAGCGCACCGTCCTTCTTTCAGATGACACGTTAAGCCGTTGGTTTATTTTGCAAAATGGCTCAACTGCATGTTATAGAGCACAGTACACTCTTCTGAGAAGAGTAGGGATTGTCTATCGGTGTTCTACCCAAATCATCACCAGGATTCCACACAACACCGAATAAATCTAATTAAATGTTGATTTTGTTACTGACTGAACTATCTGTCTAACCGACTGACTGACTGACCGACCGACTGTTTGACTGACTGTCAATCAAACACAATTACTGACCGCTTGACCACGAGACTGACTACCGGACCGCCTGGTTGACCGGGTTGACTGACTAGCCATCTGATTGATTGATTATGACTGACCGATCGACCGACACACCCACCGACATACCCACCCACCCACCAACCCACCGACCCACCGACCGACTGACCAAATGACCAAATGCCAATTGTTTATTCTCTACAGCTATTATTTGGCGAAAGTTCACTTCATTTATTTTTTATGAAATCTTTGATTTGATTTTAAGTACCGTTAATAATAACGTAACATAATTATGTCTAAATTATGATCAAAGAGAAAACATAATAAATATTTTACTTGTAGGGAAAGAGCTGCTTCAGTAACAAAATATCGTTTATCTATTATGACTGAAGTCTTCACAGCCATGCGTATTGTCAAAATGACAGTGTCGGAAAAAAGTTTTTCAGAAATAGTTAAGAAAATTCGTCAGTAAGTATTCAGTTTCTATTTCAACAGAACAATTATTAGTTTATTTCAAATAATACATTTCATAAAAGTTATAAGCACATATAAATTAGAATAGTTAAACCAAAAAAACTCCTTTATTGTTGTATTGTTGAAGCAGACAGATTCTCGAGAACAAAAATGTTGTATTAGGCCAGCCTAACCTATATAGGAGGACATGCACTGTTCCTATAGCGAAATCATCAAAGCATTACTAAACCCTATCTACATTTTATATTCTAATATAAATACAACACAAGAAGATAAAAGCGATAACTTATTTCATTGCCTTTGTTATCCGTAATTATACAATTGTATTAGGCTTACGTTGTAGGCCTATATTATTAATTTTAATTGTCCGTGTATTGTATATCTAATTTTAACGGATGTTAATTATAATACACTTTTGTAATAGTTGGTCACATACGAACACGACAAAAATTCTAATGAGAACCCTTCTAAATTTGATGACATTTGACAGACATTTTTAAAATTCTACTTTGCTAAATTTCCAATCAATTTTACTGATAAACATTAAGCTCAGTCCAGACTATCAAATATTCTTTGACAAAAAACTTTGATATGCCTATATTTGGTCATACCATACATGGATATATCATTACCATATATGGGTACATCAAAGTTCCTTATAAAATAAATTGTGATAGTCTGGATTGAGCTTTAAGAAAAAAGAACCGACAAACCGGCAACTGACCAATTAACCAATTAAATGACCAAATCATATTAATAAAAAACTGTTTTCTGATTTTTAATTAATTAAACTAAATTGTAAAACTAATAGAAATCGATCGCAAAAGGGGCAGACAGACCGATCGACTGATCAGCTAACTCATGAAACGACCAAAACACATTAGAAAATGCATGTTTTAAAGAAAAGTGTTTATGAAACCCATGATTGTCTTATGAATTCACTAATGTTTCTTTTTTTTATTTTGTTAGGTCTGAGTTATCTGCTGTATTACTTTCTGCAATATTCCATTTTATTGCATTGGTGTTAACATTTTTTGGAAACCGCCTTCTTGAAGTCGTGTTCCTAACCATGTACTTTGTACATGAAAAGCAATACTTGATCTCAGATGTGTTTGTGATCTTTAGTTTGATGTATATTTTACGACCGACAATCTTAGAATATTTTCCTAAAGCGGTTTATCTGTATAGAGAATGTCTTGTCGCATGTGATAGTATAGAGGTTAGTACTTTAATACAGTATATTACCGTATATCAAATTGTGTTGGTCTATAGAGTTGGTTTCATCAGACCGCGGGGTTTTATTTTACTTACTAAAAGATCAAGAACAAGTGAAAGCCAGTGCGTGGCATAGCATGGCGTGATACTTAGGGAAGGAGAACGTCATGAATGTGTAACATTTAGTCCACAGAACCTCGAGACTTCTGTATAAAGCGATATTAATTAATGTATACCTACATAATATCAAATTCTGCGCACTTGGCGTGACATTATTTCTGCTCAAATATCAATTTTAAAGAAATGTGTAACCTTTATCGTGGTACAGCATCTTCGAACAGTCAAAGTTCAATGGCTGGTATTCTCAAAAGTGAACTAACTTTAGTCCTGGAATAAATTGAAGTTTAATCCAGCATTACCTAAAATGGTATTTTCAAAAGTGACTGAATTTAAACCTACCTATTTTTGTAATCTGTTGCAACTTTTACATTTTTACTGCAACTGTTTCAATATTCTTTCTCTCTTGGCGCCGGTGGCAAGTTAAGGTTTTAACTTTAATAGGCGCGTTAGAAGTGTTTTTGCATTATTATTATTATTAATTTAGTCAAGACATAATAACAGCTGGACTAAAGCATTCGCAATTTTGTCTGCCAATGAATTAGATTAGAAGATAGAATAGGACCAACTACCTCTGCTGTAAGGTTAGTTCTGAATTTAACTTTTGAGAATATCTGCCATTGTGTTTATAACATGATTTAAATGTAACATATACGAACATACCTAAATTGCATACAGATTCATGCGTTCCACAATTTCCATTATTTTTAGCTAGGCTTATGTAATGTAATGTAGTTCGATTTATATAGCGCCTTATATAATAGAGTCTCAAGGCGCTGTGGACCAGATGTTACACATTCATATGACTTTCTACGCCCCAAAAGGTCACGTCATGTCCTGCTGCCCGCAGGTGCTCATTCATCTGTCCACTGCAGGGGATGTATGAACCAGTACACCGGGGCAACCCCCTACTCGCTTATCGGCCTTACAAGCAAAACAAAACTTAAGATTTAACACTAGTGTAATTTTATCTTCAGGGATTTTTGCTGCTGAAAGAGAGACATGATTTGTCAACTGATTTCAGGTATACACATTTAAAGGATTCAAACGACGAGCCAAGAATTGTCATGAATGAGCTATATTGCACGTGGGAAGTAAGATATGTTTTTTTGTAGTGTACACAAATACTATGTTAAATATTATGTTTATAGGTCTAACATTGATCCATGTCCTTACAACACATTCGCATTATTGTAAAAGTAGTGATCAGTTGGCGTAACAGTTGCATTTCAGACTTCCGATCACGAGGTCGTTTGTTTAATATCCATGCTGGTCTGCTTGTGTTCTTTAGCAAAACTATAGTGGCAGGTCCAGGGTTGTGAGTTGGAGGGGTTTAAAAACCGATTCGATTTTGACATGCAAAAAAAGAAGACCTACTTGATATGTCCTGCTGTAGGTAGATCTCTTTTTTTACTAGTCCATTGTCACTGCAACCACGAAATAATAGTTGTAATTTTAGTGGGGCGGGCGCGAGCGGGGTGGTGGCTTAAAACCCTTTAAGCTCCCTTAAGTGGGTACAAATGTGGTAATTACATCTCTAACAGCATCTCCAATGGGAGCTATGTGTTGTAAGAACTGAGGTAATAATATGAAGCGCTTAGGGGGCCATAGTAATAATCGTAAGAGTGAATTATTAATAAATCAATTAATATTTTGTTTATTAGAATTCCGACACTCAGGCCTTGCAAAACATATCAGTTGATATTTGTTCTGGGGAAATTATGGGTATTGTTGGTGTCAATGGAGCGGGAAAGGTAAGCAAATATTGAAGAATCATTCACTTATAGAAAATAAGTAGGCAAACCATCCAGTATTAGTAGCAAGAATATTGATAAAAGTGTTACCGGGACCAGTTGGTGCTTCTGTGGTTGGTAATGACTGTGATGATGTTGGTGGTAATGCGTAGAAATACTAAAGTAGTGATAGTAGTAACAGCCGTAGCAGACTTAGGCAGTATTATTTAGTGGTGGCGGTGGTAGTGGCAGCAATATTCTTAGTAGTAGTAGTAGTAGTAGTAGTAGTAGTGGTGGTAGTAGTAGCAAGTATTTATGTAGTAGTTCACTTGTATAGCGATAGCAGTAACAATTGTAGTCGGATCAAGCAGTGTAACAGCGGTGACGACGGCGATGACGCTATTGGAGCAGTAGTCACAATGATAGTACAATATTTGTAGCAACAGCAGACGCAGCAGCAACACTGTTACAGTGCAGTTTGGCGTTACAGTCATTATTTAGTCGTAGAATCGCAATCAGTACTTCTGGTTATTGGTTGGTAGGTAAATACTTAGCAATATGTTACATATTAATATATAGCTTTTGTAGTTTCTTTGTTACCAACTAAATTCAAATTAAGTGAACTTTCAGAACGTTTCAAAGACGATAATGTTTCATTCTTATTTGGCTTTACATTGTCTTGATGTTACAGGTCTTTTGAGACGAGCGCAATCGCAATCTTTCAAAACGTACCCTCCTTAACTTGGTTCCTCCAACAACAATCTGTTTTACATTATCACTATTAGAACTATAGTAACATTTTTAAGTAAATCACTGTTTTTATTCATTTCAGTCATCCTTCCTCATGTCTTTACTGCACGAAATACCTATTAAATCAGGCGAGATAAAGGTTCACGGTTCCATTGCTTATGTCTCACAGCAGCCTAGTATTTTCCCAGGAACAATTCGACAAAATATTCTTTTTGGAAAGCAATATGATGAAATTCGGTATTTAGAAGTCGTTGAAGCAGTGGCGCTTACAAAGGTAAACAAATTACTACTCGTTATATAACGTAATATAACTTCATGTAGATCGATTTACGACTTATACTGAATTTTCACAGTGTGCTTTGAACTATGTTACATATTGATATTTCTACTCTATAGGGTCACATAATGTCCTGCAGCAAGCATGGGCTTGTACGTGTGTTCTTTCGGTTGTCCTGTGATGAGTCGTACATGAACACGTGCATTAGGATAACCCCCTACTCCTCTCGGAAGAAGTATTTAGGGTCTTCAGGGGCGGATTCAGGATCCGCCGAAAGGGGGCCGCACTTTTAAATTCCGGGTGGGCGTGGTTCTTAGGTTTTTCTTGACGAGCAAAAAAAAAAGGTCACTTCCCCTATTTTTGCTATTTTGGTGCTCCGGTGCTGTATTTTAGTCGTATCTTGGGTTTTTGTTGTAAATTTTGGAGCCGGCGCACCTAATATAAGGGGGGGGGGGGCGCAACTACGTTTTGACGATAATAGGGGGGTGT
>JAOTQE010096977.1:0-14215 GCA_025631205.1 Nesometra sesokonis
TTATCAGGAAATTATATAGCGAAAGAACACAACGCAAATAGCCACACACGTGCGTGACAAGACCGACAGACAGACAGGCAGACAGACAGACATTTTTGAAAAGCTGTTTATAGAGACGCTTTCCGCGTCTAAAAATTTTATATAAGAAGGAAATAATTCGCCAGATCGCGGTGAATGGTTATCCTTATTGAAACAACCAATCACCGCTGTACAGTACCTTTGTGGTAAACACGCTTATCTTCCAATCTGTTCCCGAGTTGGAATCCACCTTTAACCATGCTTTAACCGATTTGTCCAAAGGGATAATGCTATGTTTCTGTGGTTAACTGTAGAGATACCGTACAAGAACCAATCGGCATTGTATATTAGTGGTTAAGATTCCTTCCTTTCAGACTAAAATCCGCAAAAAGGTAGTGTGTACAGAAAAGGTCAACGGTTAAAGTCACATTCGCGGGAATTTGGGACGCGTGGCGGAGGTTTTTGTGCTCTCCTTATGATCCTAGTTATTTATTTAAAATAAGTAGAATTAATGACAAGTGAATTTGTTTCAAGTAAAGTGGGAGCAGAAGATGTTAAGACCAGACTGGTTGTTTTATGCTGTGAGTCGCGCGAACGCACAAGAGCCAGGCCTAACCACCTGTTAAAATTCGGCGTTTCGCACAATTTACTACCTATTTAAGATTATAAAGAATTGCTAAATATCGTAGAAATCTACAAGTGTTGTTAATGTTTTTCACGAATGTATACGTGAGAAATACATGGATTTTAATTTTGTAGACGTAGCCATGTAAAGAGCGCTTAATAAATGAAATATAAAACAAAAAATAATAATTACAATATTGAATATCTATTTTCGGGAGTTACAGTAACGAAAAGTACTGTACTCGATGATATGGTAAAATAATGAACTCGTCTTCGACTCGTTCAATATTTTTCCACAGCTCAAACAATTTATTTCACTATCCCCCTAAAAACATTTAATATTATAATTAGCAGGGCTGCTGAGCTAAAATCATAGGTGCATTATTTTAAGGGCTAAATATTGAAGTTCCATAGAATACATAGCCCCAAAGTGTAATTCCATGTTGTAAGCGCCAACTATTCCGGAATCTAACCAATCGAGTCGTGTTAAGTTCTAAGCATGGTTCTAACGCTGTTGCTACCTGGTTGCTACGTCAAAATTGTGCCCCCTCCAATCTTTCATAAAAAGTTTCAAATTCATCAATAAATTGAAGTAAATTTAATTCAAATATAACGGCATTGGACAACATAAGATGGTATATGTAAATATTTTTATCGCAATAGAATAGCGTCAAATAGTAGGCGCCAACATGGGACTACAATTACTACATTGTTAAGCCGGGCACTCACTGCGTATGCGACGATCGCACGACTAAACCGTCTCTCCCTGCCGAACACGATTAGAAGATTACCACCGCGTCTGGCAACCACCCACACAGGAATGACGGAATTACTTTGCTTGTTTAGTGTCTTTTCTGTTATAGTAAGCCTACTTTTGCACCTTGTAAAGTTTAAAAAAAGTACAGTCGTCAGTTCGAGAAACTGAATAAAAAAATAGCAAAAGCCGAAGCAGACATTAATATTCTAAAGAAAGCATAAAAAATTAAAATCTACTAAAAATGATTAAAAAAAACTCTGAACTATAAATTAAAGGTTGACACTGTATTATGGAGAATGTTTACAATCAAAATGGAACATGCAATCTAAAATTGTCGACAGTGAACTGACTTTAGTACAGGACTAAATCCAGTTTAAGTAATGGAGTGTACCACTGTCGGGAATACGTTCATATAAGTACAATTTCAGATCTTCACTGTAAACTTTCGTTCAAATGTCACTTTTGACCAAATATAAAAAAAAACAAATGATTTTTACAACCAAAATTGGACAGGTCCAAGGGTGGCCAAAAGCAGTTCTAGTGATTTTGCTTATGGAGGAAGGAGTTTTAATATTCTATATAAAGGTCAATTTGTTTATTTGTTTTTAGTATTATTAGTATGTTTGTAACCACTAACTGCTGAGGAGTGAGTTTTGGTCTCAAATTATTCGTATTATACAACTTTCTTGCAACAATTGATTTTTATATAAATTGAACAGAAATCTTATTTGAAATCTTTGACCTTTACTTAACCAGACATATCTACATAACTATTATATTTAAAACCTGGCCTTGATCTTAAATTGTTCGTAGTAGGCCTATACGACTTTTTTTCATAAAATGACCAGAAATTCTTACTGTTGATCTTATCAACCGGAAGTTTATTATCTACATACCTATTAGACTCATAATATGAGTTTTAATATACAACTTTATATTTTCAGTAATGCAATCATTTTCTATAAAATGATCAGAAATGCTATTTGTTTACCTTTTCCCTTACTTAGCAGGAAAATTCATCTGCATTAACTATGAGAGACTCGATCTCAAATTGTTCACAATATACAATTTCCTTTTTGCAGCAATGAAATAATTTCCTATAAAATGACCAGAAATGCAATTTTCGAACTTTGACCTTCTTTTAATGGAAGTTTCCTTATCTGCATAACTACTATATATATAGAAATTGGGCTTCGGTTTCAAATTCTAGTAATAGACAACTTCCTAATTTCAGTAATGGAATTTTTTTTCTATAAAATGACCCAAAATACAATTTATGATATTTAACCATAACTACAATTTCCATCATATATAACTATTAGAATAGGGACTTGACTTTGGACACAAATTGTTTATAATATATTATAAACAATTAATGTATTAATTGAAAAGTTTTCTGTAAGATGAACAACAATGAAATGTGTGACCTTGAAGTTAACTTAACCTTATATTTTTATGATGCTTATATTTTTCCACAACTTTTTTTGTCACATACGGTAAACTTGGACAAGAACTCACATGTAATGTACATGTTTTTGGAGTTGAGTTTTTTTTGTGCAGTTCCAAATGGTCCTGGAGTGCTTATCACCTGACAACTGTGCAGCTCAAGATAGCAATTGAGTGATAATATAAATGTTATAAATGGTGATTGACTTGTACCACCTGTTGTCTGTATAGGTGGATATAAGCATATAAAAATAATAAGAGACAATGTTGGTAAATGGCACCAAACTTTTCCTTTAAATGGAGAACGTTGGGAAGATCGAACCAACTTTGAGCCTGCTATTATTGATTGCAATTTTAAGACGACCACTTACTGAGTCCAGTTTATGACCCGTTGTTAAGCCGACCGTTACCTACGATGAGCGTCACTCTGAAGATGTCCTTCGTAGAGGTAGGCGGGAACTGTCAGTCAACTTCAGTTGAAAATTGTTGGTTTGTCAAAAGTGGAATGTTTTTAATAACGGTCCCGATGATGTCTGCCAATCGTCAGTGACTTAACGAAGAAGCAATACCTGTTTATCCACGTGTACACAAATGCGCATAAAGAGAAGAGAACGCGCACGTGAAGCGATTAAAATAGGAAAATCAACAACAACAAAATCAACTATATCACCTTTTCTCCGGGGTTTCAATAGAGGAGAGTGGAGAACCCTTTTTAACCTTACAGTACATCGATGAATCATGACACATGTCATGGATCAGTCCAAAGATTAAACATTCTGTTATCCTTCACTTTCAGTAATCGTTTCTACCGTTTGATGTTCTTTCTGTGGCGTTTTATTGCCAGTTACAGCGTTAAGAAAACTTGGCCCTTGTCTTTGTTTAGTTCTAGTCATGCGTTTTCCATTATCTTTTCGTCTGCCATAAACTTTATCACGTAATGTTGAATTTGGGATGTTATAAGTTCTAGACGCTTCACCAAGGGTAATTCCCTCAAACCTTACTTTGTTGATTGCCTTTTCCAAACATTCATGTGTGTATTTTGAGATCTGTTCTTTTTGCTTGCCAGGCAACTTCTTGCAATGACTTGTTTCTTGTGGAGTGATTACAAGCTTCGCCTGCATTGTGGGGGTAGGCTCTGTTTGCTTAGAAACCTCCTTCCAGTTACTTGTTTCTTTTTGAGGTGTTGTAACAGTTGCTGTTGCAAGATTCACATTTTTATTGATTTTTCGTTTTTGTTTAGCAAGCTTCTTGTAATTATCGTTCAAGTTCATCAACGTGATGCTTGTATTTCGAATAACCATATCTTTATGACGTTCTAGGAATCCATCTATCCACTGTGTAGTTATCATAATCTCCGGAATCCGAGGTCCCATGTCATTAATGTAGGCTGTAATTAGAAGCATTAATTCTGATTTGGATAAACCAGGTACTATACTACCCATATACCTTGCAAAGTCAACTATTAACAATTCTTCGTTGTCAGTAAGAAGGGGGCCTTGTATTTCACGACTACCATATACATTTTCTTTTAATGTGTTATAAGGAATACCGTACGTTTTAGACGCCATTCCAAGCGTTATTTCGTTATTCATAACTTGTTCGTATGCCAACTCAAACGTTTCTTGTGTGTATTGTTTACTGCGAGTCGACCGATGATTTGACTTAGGAGTTTCTTCAACAATTTCATCAACTGTTTCAACAACGATCGGTACTACTCCAATATTATCAATAACATATTATATTTCATCGCACAGAGTTTGGTGTGGTATGTCGTTTCGTTCAGTCGCTACAGGTACGGCCATTTCAGTATCACTCGTAATTTTAACGCAAGTCGATTCAAAGCTATCTTCTGTGTCTGGCCTAACTGGAATCGGCTGTGCGTTAGTTTTGTAAACTTCGTCAGTCGCTTGAACATCATTTGGTACAACTTCGTTATTCTCAAGAGGAGACAACGTATTATGTCTTTTAAATACATTTTTATGTAGTGTTGATTTTGGGATGCCATAAGTTTTAGAAGCTACTGGGATTGTCATCTCGAAATTCCTAATTTTATTACACGCCAATTTGAGATTTTCCTGGATATATGCAGTTTCAATGTTAACAGGTCTCTTTACCCTATTTGGATACCTTCCAAATATTTTATCACGCAGCGTTGATTGCGGGATACCATACATTTCAGCAGCTGCAGGAATAGTTATTTCTTTATTTCTGATTTCACTACACGCCAATTCAAGGGTTTGTTTGGTGTACCTCCTCTCAGCGAACTTATCACTTTCTTCTTCTTTGCTACCAACTGGGCCATTGCTATCAGCCATTTCTTGTTCGTTACCACCAACATTTTCTTTTAGTTTTTTGTATGGAATGCTAAAACATTTAGCAGCCAATGATAGAGTCATCTCTTTATTCTTCACCTTTATACAGGCTACCTCTAGTGCTTCGGCGCGTCTTTTTGTTACATTTGGATCTCTTTTGTTCCTTCCAAACACTTTATCACGCAATGTAGTGTACGGAATGCTATAGGTTCTCGCCGCTTCCGAAACGCTTAATTCATGTTTCCTGATTTTGTCGACTGCAATTTCCAGGAATTTATCTGTATATTCCTTTGATACTCGATTTTTTTGTTGAGGACATAGACTCATTGTTGATAATTTGGTGCGTGTACCTAAATCAGAGATAGATAAGCCCGTATTTATTATGTTTTATTACTTTTTACAGATTAAGATAATCCACTGTTGCCAAAAAAATAGCCCAATGTCCAGGATTTTCAACATGCAGGGCGGATTCAGGACTGTGATATGGGGTGAGTTCGGGGTTGGGGGGGGGTGGGATTGCCAAAAGTTCACATCTGTCCTCGGCAGGGCCATGAACACATCTGGGTTTTCGTACACGTCTCGAAACTAGTAATTGGTTCTTTAAAGTTGTTCCACTGTCGGAACCCAGGGATGTATCCATAATGTGGAGAGATTTGTGAAGGTGGGGGGGGGGGATGATAATCAACCCCGATCAACTAAAGAAAAATTTTTATTATTATTTTATGACTTTTATTGTGAATATCTGATATTACGGTTACTTTCCTTTGACAATCTACTTCTTTTTCTCTGAAGGGCGAGTGTTCAAAACCCACGATCTTCACTTTTTATGTACCGTACTAACTTTATTTTCTTTTACCTCTGAATGGAGGATGCTCGCGTACCCTAAGCATCCCCCTAAAAACGCCACTTGAAATAGGTACGAGTGAGTCACAAACCCATGCTGATGTTTTTGAATGGCCCCACTGTTCTTTTTCATGACCGCTCGACCATCGGTTTGCAGATTCGTAATACTTATAATACTTTGGTTTGTTCGATCGGTCGTTGGCCAGTCTCAGGTTTCTCGTGTATTTACTATTGTTCTTTTGCTTTCAAATTTTCAGTTGAACCTCCCTGTGTGGACACCTCTCGTAAGCAAACACCTCCCATAACGGACATTAATTCAAAGACCCCTTTGTTCTTCCTATCTTATAATCAGTGCATTTGGTACCTCTTGTAAGCGAACACCTTCCGTAAGCGGACACGGACACTTTTGTCGTAAAATTTGAAATTTTTCAGGGGCGGTCACAGGATGAATTATTAAAAGGGGTTGCCCAAGAATCAAAATCCAATGGCCAGGGACTAGGTCCCGGTGTGGTTCGAGGGGGACAGCTCAATTGCACTCAGACACTTTGCGATTTTGCACCAATTTTTACACAATTTTAAGCTACGTGAAACCCCGTATTAAAGACAAAAATATAAGATAAAAACAGTGGCGGATCTTTTTTTTCTAGATGTACTAAAATTTCTTTCACAAAATTGAATTCAAAATTAAGGATTCAGAATCCGCTCCCGGCCCTACATCACCCCCCCCCCCAGGTGTCTATACTACACATTCAGACTGTTACCGTAGTTCAGGAGTGTTAACCTCTGCCCCATTTTGCTATTACGGCTAAGGTTTAGATTATTTTGAACATCCAGATTCTCGGAAATCGGAATTATGAAATTAAGGGTGTTGGCCGGGAAACTAGGACAACACCCCTGTGTCCGCCACTGTGTTTTGTATGTAAATTTACCTCCCATTAGCGGACATCCCTGAAACTTTAGTGATTTTTTTCTGTAAAACGAATGTAGATTTCTGCACACTATAGTCCTTATACTGTAATGGCTGAGAATAATATTACTGAATTTTAAAATGACAAAAAAAAAAAAATTTAATGAAATACTGAATGTGGTGTCTAGAAAATTGAGAGGCCATTGTGATGAAAAGGTCGTGAAATGTAGGACATAAGGACGCATAATTTTACAAATTTGTCCCTGCATCAGCCGAAATTCTCGTAAGCAGCACCTCCTGTAAGCGGACACTTTTCCAAACCCCGAGTGCGTTCGCTTATGAGAGGTTCAACTGTAGACAGGTTTCTGTATTATTTGTAGCTCATCCAATTGTTAAGTTTGCCAATCGGTTTGTTCCTCGTTCCCTTTTGCAGGCAGCCTCGGTATTATATTACCATTGTTCAGATTCTGACAAAATTTGCAGGGAAGCTTGGAAGTGATCAAAGGCACTATTGATTAAATTATGGTGAAATCCGTGGTGGCATGCGCATGTGGGTGCCCCGGTATCCAGTTTATGATCTGTAGTGGGGCTTCGCTCTGCACTGATATTTCATCATCATCATTATCGTCATCATTACCATCACCATCATCATAACAAACACATCATCATCATCATCATCATCAGTATCATCATCATCATCGTCATCATCGTCATCGTCATCGTCATCGTCATCGTCATCATCATCATCATCATCATCATCATCCTCGTCATCGTCACCGTCACCACCATCACCATCATCATCATCATCACCATCATCATCATCATCATCATCGTAGTCGTCATCATCATCATCATAATCATCATCATAATCATCATCGTCACCGTCATCATCATCATCATCATCACAATCGTCGTCGTCATCATAATCATCATCATCGTCATGGTCATGGTCATCGTCATCATCATCATCATCATTACCACCGCCACCACCACTACAACCACCACCACCATCATCATCATCATCACTACCACCACCATCACCATCTTCATCATCATCATCATCATCATTGTCGTCATAATCATCACCATCATCATTATCGTCATCACCACCATCATGACCACCATCGTCATAGTCCATGCTATTTTTGTATATGCGTCCGGTCTTCTCTATTGACCTCTTAGGGTGGGGTGGGGTGAGGATGTTGACGCGATCCATGTGACATGTAGGCCTACCAAATGAAGAAGAAAGGGGCAGTCTGTCTCATTTACAAATAAAAGAACCATGCAAATAAATGAGAGTAGGCCTATGTACCCTACCGCTTGGGAACAATAGACTTCCACGCTTCTTATAACCGTAGATAAATTCTGATACGAGGTCACTTGGAGCCATACAAAAATCTAGGCCTAGACCTATACTAGTATAATGATGTAATGCAATGACTTGAGAAAAGGTCCGAAATAAAAAATAGGCAGCCGAGAATCAATGAAGGTTACCATTACACGTAGCGTGCAAAATAACAACAAAAAACACTTACCAAAAGAAAAACACTAGCTTTCATGCAACCATGCGGTATGACGATAGAAACAAGGCAAAATGCCTACTTCCACTCTTCCTGTCCCCATGGGTACAATTTTTAACCTAGGTCAAATACTAAAAGAGAGATAAACAAACCTTCTATATTATTGGTTAACAGCTAACCATTCATAATCTAATAACAATTTTTATTAAAACCACACGTGCCACAAATGAATTGTTAACGCACGTATGCGCGTAGGTCAAATGAGGACAAATGATCACTTGCTGCGGCCTCAGAAAGAAAAATCTATATACAGATGAACCTCCCGTAAGTGGACACCTTCGGGTCCGTGAGGTGTCGGCTTGCGGGAATTTAGGTCGATAAATGGGAAAAGGTGTAAAATTATATATACGGCCTTCTCAACACAAATGGCCACTCAAAATCGTAGAAATCCATTCTATAGGTCTATTTTATATATTTTTTTTCATTTTTAAGTTTGGTTCAGTAAATTATGATTCTCAGCCATTACAGTTTAAGGACGATTTTTTACAGAAATTTCTATTCGTTGTACAGAAAAACCACTCACTTTTCGGAGATGTCCGGTTACGGGAGGTAAGTTAATATACAAAAATATAAATTTTAAGACAAAAAGTGTCCGCGTGTCCGCTTACGGGAGTTGTCCGCTTACGAGAGGTACAAAATGCATTGATTAGATAGGAAAAACAAACGGGTCTTGAGCCCGTTATGTGAGGTGTCCGCTTACGAGAGGTGTTTGCACAGGGAGGTTCAACTGAACACCAGTGTCTTATTCCATACTATATTAACCTAGACCCTGATATAAACTTAAAAATAACGTGCAATCGATTTGGTTTCAGATAAAAAAAACATTTGGCCAATTGCAAATCACCTGAAGCTAATGACAACTTCATCCAGTACTAAGAAACTGCCTGTGGAATTTCAAACCAAAATAATAATAATGTATGATATTTATGACTTGAAGGAAAAACATATTAAACGTAATGGTAATCGAATGTAAAATGGACCATCAGACAGATGGACTGACCAATCAACCAATGGGATAAACGAAACACAGTACAGAGAAACTGACTGCTAAATTTCAAACCAACAGTAGAACCAGTGACGGATCTACAAACTTTTGAAGTGGGGGAAGGAGGGGTGGGGTTCAAGAAATTTAAACCCCCGACTGGGTGGGTGTGTTATATTTTTTTGTTTAATCTGAGCGAGTGTATGCAGTTTTGAAGTTGTCATTAATATGTTGTTGCTGAAAAGGGGACGTGTTGCACCCACAAATGTAATAACGCCCACAAATGTAATAACGCCCGCAAATGTAATAACACTTTTACCCACAAATGTAATAACGCCCACAAGTGTAATAACACTTTACCCACAAATGTAATAATGTCACCCACAAATGTAATAACGCACTTTACCCACAAATGTAATAAATTCAAATCACTCACAAATGTAATAGTGCACTTTACCCACAAATGTAATTTTTTTTTTTTAATTCTCAATTAAAAAAATACTCCTAGGCTAATTTTCAGACTATAGGCCTAGTAGAGTCTCTTGTGTAATTCTGTAGGAATTTTTTGCTAAAAGTGGATTTTTTGCAAATTCGGGATCATTTGCTGTCAAAATATGTGAAAATGTTAGGCTCCAATTCTTTCTGACTCTAAAACCTCTTCTTTCTGCCATTTTAAAAATGGCCGCCACTGAGAAGCATTAATGTTGTAAACTTTTAAATTGCTCAGGCCATATATATTTATATTAGGCTCTAATGGAAAGTTTTCTCCAAAAATGGCCGTAAATGTGATATTTGACCTTTGACCCTCACTTTAACACAGCTGGTGTATCTTAGCAACCATTCACTGTAGAAAGCTGATTTTTGCTTTAAGTTGTTCAGAACATTCATGTTTATATTGACTCTAATGGAGCAATGTTCCTCAAAATGGCCCAATATTCCATATTTGACCTTTGACCTCAACTTTTTATTTTACATTCGTATCTTAGCAACCATTCATCGTAGAAAGTTGATTTTTGCTTGAGGTTCTTCAGAATATTCATATTTATATTTAATCTAATGGAAAATGTTTTGTCAAATTGACTGGAAATGCCATATTTGACCTTTGACCTTCATTTTGATTTGAAATTCGTATCTTAGCAACCACTCATCGGAGGAAGTTGATTTTTACTTTAGGTTGTTCAGAATGTCCATGTTTATATTTGCTCTAATGGAAAATTTTTCTCCAAAACAACCAGAAATGCCATATTTGACCTTTGACTTCAAATTTTAACAAAGGTCAAATATGTTATTTCTGGTCATTTTGAAGAAGAATGTTCCTTTAGAGCAAATATAAACATGACTGTTCTGAACAACCTGGAGCTCCTAAGTTCCTATAATAAATGGTTGCTAAGATACGAATGTCAGATAAAAGTTCAATTTTTATCAAAGGTTAAAGATGTAGTTTCCGGTAATTTTGAAGAAAAATTTTCCATTAGAGCAAAGTTAAACATGACTTTTCTGAACAATCTGGATTAAAAATCAAGTTCCTACGATGAATGGTTGCTAAGATACGAATGTCGGATAAAAATCCAGGTCAAAGGTCAAATATGGCATTTCCGGTTAGTTTGGTAAACATTTTTTTATGCAACCACAAATTTAATAAAGTCTACTTATGTAATTAATTATTATTGAAAATGTGTAGTAAATGCCCCTTAAAAGAAGTGTTGTGACGCGCCATCTCATTTGCAGCATGTTAGCACCTGAGATTATATTTAAGAGCGTGAATTGTTACGCTATTGCTTTTAGTTCCTGCCGGGTTGTGATCAAAGTTATGAATAAATGGTAGACGTTCGTAGTCCATGTGAACTGTTTTAGTCGAACGCCAAGGACAAACATAACAGAAGTACCAAGTATAATATCTTGCTCTCAGATATCTATGCCGTAATATATTGGGTGGAGTTGTTATACCCACAATAAATATTACCACAAAAAAACTCACAAGTTTAATAACGCCCGCATAAGTGGACCAATAAAATTCATCTTGCTTGGTACGATCGCAGAAGGCCTTAACATGTAGACTATACAACATAGTATCTTGAATAACTGATATGACGCATTGGGTCTAAAAACGTAGCATACCAACAATCGTTTCACATGAAGAATATTTGTTTCATATAGAATAGGATGAATGTAGACTATCAACATTTATCAACAGTCCAGTCGCATATGGTCTGAAATTAGTATAAAACTATATATATTTTTATAAATTGAGAACACACTTGTGGGCGTTATTACATTTGTGGGTAAAAGTGTTATTACACTTGTGGGCGTTATTACACTAGTGGGTGTAACAGGGTGCTCAAACCCACACCCCGATCGGACTAAAAATGATAATAAAAACAAAAAAATAAATAAACAAAACATATTACCGTATTTGCTCTTCAAGAAAGTATACTCTTATGCTTGTTTTCTTTGAGAGTACAATAGCCATCGTCGTTTATCTCTGAATTGGGATGCTCATTTCCTCGGAACGAGGTGCCCAAGCAACAATTCATGTGACAGAGCCAAACCAAATGAGACATGAGGCGCAAATGCTGTTTTCCAAAATAGGCAAAAATTTAAAAGTGGTCATTTTTTATTCTATTTTATTTTTAAAATATACAGTTCATACATTCAACTCTCATACTACCTTAAAAATTTTTCAGATATATGATCAAAAAATTAAAAGAAAATGTATTCTAAAATGACATTTTTTATCGATGTATACTGATAAACAATTTTCAAATTTTCATTATGAATGTTCGAACTTTGATTGTTCATAACTTCGCAAGGAAACATCGTAAGTAGCTGATTTGTTTGCACGTTAAAGATAATAATGTGTAGTTTTATAATCCATTTCCGACCTATTTCTCATTTGTCTTGGCTCTGTCACATATTTATAAAGCAATGTTATTGTCTTCTGCCTCAGAAGTAGGGAGCTCGAGGACACCAAGCACCCCTCACGGGATACGCCACCCTCGTCATGATTCAAACTTTAGTATATTATGTATGACAATCCACCCACTATGGAACGCTTGTGGTGCTCCTTTCACAAAATAATAAGCCGAATCACCGTATACAAAGATTAGCAAGTCGATCCGATAATAAGAGGCGGGAAAAGCTGTACACATTGTCAATGGAATAAAGTAAGCTTTAGTAACTTTTTAGATGCTTACAAGTAGCCCGGCAATAGGCCTATTTAATCCTGTCGGTCGGTGTCGGCGCGGAGTTTGGACAATTCCGTCACCATGCATGGCAACTTAATACATTTGACGTTTAAATTTTGTAGTTTTTGCAGAAAAAATATAATTTAAAGGTGTAGTTATAACGATGCTGTTGTGTAAATGTTTATATTATGATTAGGCCTATAATGATTTAATTTTTTAATAATGCAATGTCACCCTATTTCACAAATATCTTAGTGACACCCACGTTTTGCAGGTTATTGGAAATGCTTTAAGAAAAAGCAAGCTACTTAAAGTCACCAGAAACAGGGGCGGATCCAGGATCCAGCAGCAAAGGAGGCGCACTGTCGCAAATTCGAGTGGGTTTGGTTCACGCTTTTGAATTTGATAAGCATTCTCCCACATTTTGCGTATTTTGGAGCTATTCTAATGTTTCGCCGCCTGTCCCATATGTATGTCTATAAGTTATTTTTAAAATTTAGGACCGGAGCACCTAATGTAAGTGGCGGTGGGGTGAGGTGGGGAGTGAAACTACGTTTTGACAATATAATAGTTGGTGGCCGGATGCGCACGCAACCCCCTCCCCCACCGGTCCCTCTATTTAAAATACTGGCCTTCTTTAAATCTTCTCCGGTAATCTTCATGTTTTTATGTTCTATTCAACTCGCTATAGACGCTATTTAGGGCGATTATCTGCATCAACAAAATATGACACAAATGAACAAAATTGATTACAAATATGACCTATTTACCTTTGGATTACAAGGTTTATATCGGAGATTAAAAAAAAACAGGTTATGTTATTTATATACGATTATAAAAAACAAAACAAAAAAAACACGGGTTCCCACCTGTATAATAATTGAATGAATCAACCCCACCCAACAACCCATTTCGACTTGGCAGAATATTTTTTTGCATCGAAAAGTAAACTTTTGCACACTTTGGGCTTCTTAAACTTCACCAGCGAGCATCTTTAGCAAAACAATTTCCCTGGCCCTGTACCAACGGGTATTGATATCATCACGCTGTTCAAAGCTCACACCTGCCCTTGTCCAACTTGATGGCTTGGGTTCCCTCTTTCTAGCTCCGCTGAATTCGCCCCTGTTTAAGTATATCAGACTTGTAATCGTAATTATGCGAGTCTAGTGACGTTCAAGTGGGAGCAGTTGGCGCAGCGCTTGCGGTTCAGAATGTCAACCGAGAGGTTGGTGGTTCGAGACTCGATTTACTCACGACAGTTGCTTGTGCACCTGAGCAACGCACTTTACTAACATTGCTTCAGTCTACCCAGCTGTACGATGGGTACCGGCAAATTTCTGGGAAGTAATCTGCGATGGACTAGCGTACCATCCAGGGGGAGTATCATACCTCTCATCCGCTTCACGCTACAGAAACTGGAAATAAGCTCCAGCCCTATGAGCCTTCAGGCTTGGATAATGGATTTACTTACTAGTGACATTCCAGAAATCCGAAAGGTCCACTAATCAACTTCAAGTAAGAAAGTATAATGCATACTCCAAGCAATGAGATACACGCCATC
>JAOTQE010096988.1:0-14215 GCA_025631205.1 Nesometra sesokonis
TTATTTTAAATAAATAACTATTATAAAAACGAGAATAAAACAAACATTTTAAAGCGCCCCCTACAAAATAAGGAGTACAATTGAACGTGGGTGGCGTACACTACCATTACAGAAATTCCATGCGAAAATCGACGAGCTTTACATATAAGATATTTGCTCATTATTTTACAGGGTGCGCTATAAAATGTATTGTTTTACTTTCATTTTTATAGTTATTTATTTAAAATAATTATTTTGATTTATTTTCTGAAATTAATATAGATTATAAATTAATTTTATTATTTAATTTCCATTTACATTTACAATCACCGTCAATAGCAATATTTTCTACCTGCACGATTGTTACTCCTTTTTTGTAGAGGGCGCAATTCCATGAATAGAATAGGAATAGGCCAGCGCATCTTTACATTGTAAGATCTTTGACATCATACGATTCCCAATTTTGCTCCACGGATATCAGTTGAAGCAATTAGCCAACCATTGAAATCACATGACATCTTGAATCTCTGGTAGATGCAACCAGATTCTCTGCTGTTTTCCGGTTCCTAAAACTAAAAGGTATACGGAAACGCCGCCAAAAACGCCATTGCTGCATAAATGCAGTATCTTTCCTTAAAGGCTTAATATGTTCACGGATTTTGATCAAAAATGATTTTAATTGATTGCTTTTATGTGGCTATTTCGATCAGGGTTGGGTGTGTTATCAATTTTCATTTTGACAAGCAAAAGAAGTTGGCTTACTTCCTTTATTTTGGGTGAATCACGAATGTTTTCAGTTATATTTGTGCGGATATTTATCAGCATTTCATTATAGATTGGGCGCACGTAAATACAAAGAGGGGAGCACATGTACTTATGGCGACCCTCTTAATCCGTCCCTGAAATAGAATGTTTAACTTACGCCGCTTACTCTAGTCTTAGTTATTATTTGATGGTTCATTAAAAAAAGTAACGTAAAGCTGTAAAATGACATAAAATGCTACAAAATAACAACGAACAGAGGAATCACCCAAGGATGATTGACAAATAACTTATTTCTGTTGGTGTCCTAGCTTTTGGGAACTTAACGGTTGGTACAATTCAAATTTGCATTCGAAACATCAGTTGACTTTATTTTTATGTCTCAATATTGCAAATTTGAATATTTTGTGACACCCATTAATCATTTCACATCAAAAATATACATCGGTTTTGATGTCAGTCTGACCGGAATTATGACGTCCGTAATTGTATGTTATTCCTTTAGGATTGCCAAGAGCGAATGCAACCTCGTCATATTACTAATATATAGTTTTACATATAAATATTATGGTCTATCGACTGTATAATTATATAGAATACATATATTCTCTGTATGTATTCTGTATTAATCTATATACGACGTGTATTTTTACGATCGCTCAATTTGTACGAAACGTAATTTAGTACTAGCCTGGTTATAACATAGGCCATTCTATAGTGGCAATACGCAAGTCAACAATAATAAATAATATTGACAAGAATATCGAAACCAAAACGCAAGCATGCTTTCTGTCAATCGGTAAGTTCCTGATTCTTTGAATTTATTTAGTCCTACCACGGAACAATGAAAGCGTTTTGAAGATTGACGTCGTCACAAAAACTACAAAATCTCATGCAAAAATTTTCAATCATTGCGCATGTCCACTTAGAACAAGAGCGACTCCCAGGTCCGCACTTTCACTGAGATTTTGTAAGGTAAAAGCCGTCTTCCATTAATTACTACCACTAGTAGGACACAATAAGATTTTTTTTGTAGTTTTCACAAGGCAGTTTGGAAGAGAAATTAGACCATCTTATGTATAAAAAAAAGATTGTAAATTAAATACTCACGACCTTCGCTTTGCTTGAATGGTTAAACAATGTTTTGAACGATGGAACTACAAAAGCGATTGATATTTCTAGCCGTAGTTCACAGTCCTTCGTGAAACATGCTTTTTTTCTGTCAAGGAACACCTTGTGTGGCGATGAACGTTTTTTGTTAAGAGTCTAATATTTGTACACATTTTCAAACAAGAACATTAACACCAACATCAACAGTACCAACACCAACAACAATAACAACAACAACAACAACAGCAACAGCAACAGCAACAACAACAACAACAACAGCAACAGCAACAGCAACAACAACAACAACAACAACAACACCAACACCAATAACCAACAACACCACCAACACCACCACCAACAACAACAACAAAACAAACAACAATTACAGGAACTAGATTCGCACGGACCTAGAGCTAATCTCCCCGGCATGGTCCTAAACAAATGAAAAAGACGAAACAGTCAAACTACAGCCAAAATCGAAGCATTGCTAATCAACGTTCCTGGTGGTGTCACCCTAAATATATGTCATTTAATCAATATGGGTTTCTAAATAGGAACGTGATAGTACAGTGCAGTACGTCAATGATATCACGAATTCTCGCGTACATGACGCGTGAACATGGGCGGCGGAAGAGGGGATGGAGGACGCGTCCCTCCAGTGATAACTCAAGCGGGACAGTCCCCCTAAAATGTCACTTCAACTACAAAATCCACAATTCACAATTAAAAAACAGCAACTAAAATGCTAAATATGAATATTGTGGCCCCGAAAGCCACCTCTAAGGAGCAAATTCCAACCTCGTCCCCACTAATTTAACGTTCCACCACCCCTGCGCGTGAAGAAACGCGCACGTACAGTGATTAACGAATATGATATTTTTCAGTTTGGATCTTCACGTGTGCCTTTCTGTACGCGCACGTTTATATTATGCTTTTTCGTGATGACACCGAAGATTATTATTGGACTGCAGAAGCAATAGTTTCACGTACGGGCAATAATAGCGAGGTTTCGCAAACTTACGAAATACGAAAACGAAAACGAATACGTCACACCTCAATTTTTTTAAATTTATAAATGTGTTAAAAAATACATCAAATTTTCCACCTATGAATCGTTGATGATCGTCCCTAAAATACTGACCAATTGTGACAGATATTTAAAGTGTTCTATTCAAATGTTTCATGAATTTATGACGTATCCGTTTTCGTATTCGTATTTTGTAAATCTGCGAAACCTCGCTATTATACCCGCAAACAACACATTTACTAATTCAAAAGTTTGCGCTTAGTTTTAATTTTCTTTTATGCATTGGTATACGTGGGTCTAGATATCAGAATTAAGACGTTGTATACGAAGTTATATTGATATCGTCATAAAACACGTATCATATCTATAAGCAAGAGGTTAATCTCAGAATGTTTCACATTCGTAGTAGGTATCTATATTTTTGTAGTTATATTTCAACGCCCACGAATACACCAGTTGCCTAAATAAACAATAGTAAATGCCTATCATAAATAGTGTTTCATGCCACGGTTCGATGACAACTCTGTATTTAAAGATGTATTCTAGGCTTACTCCAAAATTGTTAAATTAGTGGTTTACACATTGATTTTGTTTTATAATTCTGAAAGAAAATTCGACAACAGGTGACCACCTAATCTGTATTTTTTGCTTTATCCAGTGCAAAAATTATGTAAATATATTTTTATATCACGTAAATAAGTTATGTAAATAATTTTTAGTTTCAATCTAATTTATGGTATCTGACTGGCAAAGCGAGCAAGTTGATATATTGGTATTGTTAATCTGTGCATAAAAATGAAGTAACAGTTATCTTAGTATAGGCCTACCTGATATCTGCGAAAACTAGTTTACTTACATTACGACGGCTGTAACTGACATCACTAATATTGTGGAAACAAATATTATTTTGAAATTACAGAAGCTTAAAATGACCTTCCAAGTTTTAGAGGCGTGGGCGCTGTAGTTATATTGAAGGCAGAATTCCCCATGACCGAGTGGTCAAGTCTACTGGAAAATACTAACCGAGCAATCCATGTAGGTACGCATCAAGAGGTGGTGGTTCAAGTGTTTGATCTGACAAATTCATAACACTTTCTTTTTGTCACAACATTCCATTAATGAGAATTCCTGTTCAGACTGATGTTGAATTTCAACCATAGTTTGACAGAATATTATCCAGATTTTGGAATCGTAAATTACACACGAGGTGGTTCAGTCGTAGAGGAAATATATTTTGATACTAAGCCTAACATTCCTCTATGGTTATATCAATAAACGATGGCAATGCTGTTCCCAAAATAAATCGGATGATCTTTTCATATAGGCCTGTAAACAAATTAAATTTTAAATAACTAAAACAGGCACAAGTTTGGTTGCGGCGCTTTTTTTGTAAAAAAAAAAATGTCTCGTTAAGATAATTTAAATGTTCCCTTTATGCTACCATAAGTTTGGACTTGGACTGTAAGTAAATATTACGTAAGCTGTGAAATGACCATTACAGTGCTATAGTTTGGAAGGTCGACATCGACTTCTCACACCAGTGGCTTTCTCTCATTCGTAAAACATGCCATTAAAAATTTTAACCTTGATTTTAAACATCCTTATGTATACTTGTGTTTTGTAGGCATATATTTATGTAACCTAGACCTACATTTTTGAATATTGTACTATATTTTTTTATTAACCATGTTGTATACGAGCAGCGAATTTCCATATTTATAGATGAATAAAGTAAGACAGATTTTGATTTTTTTTTGCCCTGGTTATAAACATCTTGTCCACTTTGAACATTATTTATTGTTGTTTCCCTAATTAGGTGAACTATATACTACGAGACCTATTCAATCGTGAAATTGTATCAGTTATCAAGTCAGGGCCTATGTAGAACATTAGTTGCATTATCCCAATTAGAAACCTTTGTCAAGTCTTATCACAATGGATAATTGAGTTAGTTTCCACTCTGTACAGTATATTCCTATCTGTTTTAAATATTTAATGTGATCAGCCACTGAGTTGGTTAATTGAAAATGACCCTACATTTCTTTGAAAATGTATGGTAAAATTCATCAAACTCTCTAGTGGGAATGTATACGAATGAAAGAATATTAACGCTAGATTCCAACCGCCGATTTTGATTTTGTAGGCCTACGCATTAACCTGTTGACATTTTGTGTTGATAGATGCATTATATTAATATGATATAAATCATCACGCATTATTTCTTATGAATTCTCAATTTTTGATTGATGTGTCTGTTGGATAAATGGATTGGCCTCACTATCACAAAGATGATTCAAACTGTCGTTGTGTTTGATGAAACGAAGACAAACCATGCTTTCAATTTTTGTATAAGGCAAGATAAATGTAACTATTCTGATCCTGCTTATAACATCCAAGCATATGCTTCAATTAATATTACTAACTTAATAGAGCAAAGTATTTTCAAGATCCACATTAAAATAATTTTGCACATTTGTGACTAGTGAAGTGACTAGTGCTTAAAAGTTTAGATCGTAGGAATATACTACAGATCAAAAGTTAGCAAACTAGTGTTTTAGAAAGTATAACAATAAATACAATTATTAACGTTATAATTGTATGATAAATTGTGGATCTTATACAAATTGTAATTAGAAGACAACACTTTAACAATTAATCACTTACTACTTTAAAACAAAATTGAATGAAACTAAAAACGTGCTCTGAATTCAACTTTCAACAAGAACATTACTGAGGATGTCATATCAATGTTCAATGTTAGTGAAACATTATTAAAAGTAAGCTATTTATTATGAATATAACTTTTCAATAAAATTAACTTCTTACTCTCCGAGTTATAACAAAATTCTAAACTCAACAAGAACAAGAACAAGAACAAAAACAAGCAAAAGCAAAAACAAAAAAAACCCACTAAAACACAACAAATTCACTAAAACACAACAAAAACACAACAACACAACAAAAACAAAAACAGAAGGTTCACCAATGTTGTTATTCGTGGTGCAATGTCTTCTCCCAACTCCAATCTTCCATACTAATTGCTAGGAATGTTTACCAATTAATTTACTAGCTTGGTGTAGAGACCTTGTTTAGTGATTGAAATATCGCCTCTTTTCTCTTTTTGCGCGCGTACAGAAAGGTTTTGTAAGTGTTAACCATTGCGGGTACGCGTTTTAAATCACAATTGACCCACTTTCAGCACGAACTCGCGCATAACAATTGTATGTCCTGGTGTCACTAATGATATGTTTGCTTTGTCATAGATTCGAAACCAAGGCAATCAGTTTTTTTTTACGACAGCACCATGAGTGTTGCTCGATTGTTACGGGTCAGTAGGAAGCCAAAACTTTGTTTAGCAGGCATGACGTTGATTTCATCTTTTATGTGGCTGTTCGACACGAAATAATATCATATATACAAATATAGTTTCATTTCGATTGCAGTCATAATATGAGTGCTATCAATATGGAAGTACAGTAATATTTTGGAAACATAAAGCTCAATCCAAACTAGCACATTTTTTGACGAATAAACTTTGTATGCTTAAATGGTCATGATGACGTCACATTATGACCATGTATGGATATATCCTTACCATATATAGGTATAATCAAAGTATTTTGTAAAATACATTTTATTATTTTATAGTCTGGATTGAGCTTTAGAATAGTAGGCTATATTATACTGGTTCAGGATGTTTTCAGTAATGTTATTAAATTCATTATAGTTACAAAATTATATAATTGAATTGTTGTTTTCATTTCTAATTAAACGAATAAATATAGATATTTATTTAGTCTCTTAAAATAATATAAAAGGGTTGTTTTAATAATATCAATAAAAAGCAGTGGTATTATGATGCCATTTCTTGAAATTGCCGAGAAGTCAAGTTAATGCTGTTTTATGACACCAGAGTAGACGGTTACTATGTATATTTTTCGTACACGATACGCACGAGTAATTACCAATAGGCTTTTCTATTATGAGAATTGCACGCTGAGACTATTGCAGGCGTGTGTTGTAGTGGTGTCTTATGACGTTATAATACATCAGTAGCTTGATCTTTTTTACCGCCCAGTATCGGAGACGGCAATAAAAACAGTGTTTAAATTAATGGTTAACACTAAATAAAAGCTGGATTTATATTGCATAATGTTAAGCATAATATGCTTAAAATGTTCTTAAAATCTAATATTATGTCATGGTCTTTAATGTAAGAAACTTACTAAAATGGTAGAACTCTTCAATGAGAGTGGAATGTTTGCACTACTCCTGCGGGACTAATTTTAATAACTTGAATGGATGATATCCATTAGAAAAATGTCACTCGATTGTACAATTTCACTCTTGAAAGAGTGAAATTCATTCACTCTTGAAAGAATGAAATTCATTCACGGTCTTTTTTTGATTACTAAAAGAGTTCGGGTGATCACTATAGAGTAAAATACACTCCAAACGAGTACAATTTAACTATTAGGAGAGTAAAAGACATCATTCAGGATATGATACCGTATTGTCAGTATAAATTAAACCATACGATGATCGTAAAAATCAAAAATCGTAAAAATCGTTGAAAATAAAATCTATACAAATATAAGAATAAAATTCATAATTGAATGTAAAACATCGACCGACTTCTGCTGTTTCATGTTTTGTTGAAAATATGTTGCATAATTATTTGATAATATCAATATCATGATAACGACATATTAATTCACTGTTCATCCCCATTATATTTTCTTTCAAAGATATTATCTTGTTGAAGTTCATTGTTGTGTCATAGAAAATGACTAGAGAAAAATATGAGGATGTCTTACTTTAAAAAATACACAGAATAAATAATTATAATAAAAAGAATACAATTCATAATGTAATGATGTAAATCATCGACCGACTTCTGCTGTTTCTTGTTTTGTTAAACATGTTGCATAATTATCTGATAATCTCAGTAATAACGACATATTAATTCATTATTTATTTTATCCCCATTATTTGTTTCGACAATATTATCTTTTTGAGGTTCATTGGAATATCATGAAAAAATGATTGGAGAAAGATATGAGGATGACTTACTGAAACAAATACAAGGAAGAAAAACTTTAAATGTTATCGCTGGAAACGAATGGAAAACATAATCGTACACGTTGAAAAAAAAACACAGTTTATGTGTCAGACGTGAATTCATCCCCGTCATTACAATTTCTGAACATAAATTGGAAGTTTTTTATTACTTTATGTATCTTAGCTAAACAATCCCAGATACTCTTCCCTTGATACCGAGCTCAACAAACGTATCGGCAAAGCGTCTACCACTATGTACAGATTGACAAAGCAAACAGAGTCAATTTTACCTGGCAGGAAGATATCTCAAACAAAAAATCGTACAAGATGTACACCACCCTGAAGCAGAGACCCCTGCGCTGGCTTGGCCATATTCTTAAATTGTACGACGTTCGGATTCCAAAGGACCTCCTGCAATCTGGTGGTACAAGGCAAGTGCCCAATAGTAGATTACAACTTCGATACAAAGATATATGCAAAAGAGGTCTTAAGGATCAAAGATTTTGATCTAAAGAGCTGGAAAACACTTAAAATCAGAACGATCGACAGGCAGGCTGTGAAACAAGGTAGTTCTCTGTTTGAAGAAATACATCTTCAACAAAGTCAAGCAAAATAGACAGGACTGGAAACCACGAAGCTGGTTCAGCAACAGACTACACCTGCTTCTAGTGTGGGAGGGGTTATCAATACCGAATCGGGCTGTTCAGTCATGCTAAACGATTCTTTAGAAACACTAACGATGCATAGAGCAACACCATAGCCTTTCGAGACTGAATGGTGCCAATAATATTTAAGGTGAAGTTCCATGAAAACTTCCAGTGAAAAAGACGTGATATGTGAGGAACACAACATGCATGGAATAATAGAGTTGCATGGTATCGTGAAAATGGCAAGACAGGACGATGGAAAGTTCATTCGGCTCTACTTTCATAAAGAAGATATTCAGAGTCTCCTGGCTCCAATCAGTACTTCCCAAGAGGACCTAGCGGTCAGATTTTCGGAATCTTTACGTGAGACCAAGGAGGATTTCCAGGAATAATCTTGGCTTGTTGTTTATTGGTTTGAGCTTGTTTCTGCTTGAATTTATTACGGTATTTATAAGCCTAATATTTTCATTCCTGTGCAACTGGAACTTAAAATTCCTCACTGTGTTTAAAACAAAGTTGCTGAATACATCACTATCATTGCGATAGAGTGGACATGTCGAGCATTTGGAGTATGATAAAATAGATAGCATAAATAATAAAAACTGATGAATCACACAGCATTACAATGTTTGATTACATTTAGTCGGTTCGTGACATAAGGGTAACGCACAGAAAGTTGAGATATCTATCTATCTATCTGGTGATTTTTCATCTCTTAAAGACGATTCCAAACACATTTCAGATATACTGCGTTATTTAACATGAGTCATATGGAAAACTTAAGGTCTCTTCCGATAGATTCGTTATTCATTTGCATTCTGACCACTTCACAAAAGAAGAAGGGTAATCAATCAGACCGTACTCGGAATATGATTGCACCCTATTCAATAGCTCACTCATTTTTGTTAACAAAAGGTCCTATTAAATTGAACAAATCTATATGCCATAGGCATAACAAATTGCAGAAAGAAATATTTTTATCTAAATGTAATATTTAATTTATTCATTGTTTATTAATGTTTTAGGTTTGCTTCTTATTGTATATTTTGTCTTTATGCAACTTTGTTGAATAGCCAAATGAGACAAACTAGATTTGATCCTCAATTTTGCTTGTTGAAATGTTGTTGAATAGATATACGCGAGGCTTTGCGCACAGATATCTAAACGTATCGATACCATTACATAATTTCGAATATCTACAATTCGATTGAGGATCGTTACAAGGTTTATAGATATCGAGAAAATTATTTACAGAAAAAAAAATACGTCAATGACACCACTATAAACGCTAACCATTACGCGCACGTACATAATGGCTGTGGACGCTTCTATTATGTTAATTAAATCAATACACGCTCACGTTTTGCGTCGTTTCACGCGCCACGCACTCGTAATATGAGGTATCACTGACAAATAATAAGCTCTCCTCACACCATGCATTCAACTCAATAAACGTATGTTTTTAAGATTACTTAGACACATACTGTACTTTGCATCTTTTGCTTTATTGACTTTACGACGGTTTGTCTGTCGATCCGTCGGTTTATTCTCAGTATGTTTTTACAGGTCTGTAATACGTTTGTAATGCTATTACAATGTCTGATGGACTGGTTGGTTTTAACTTTCTCAGATAGATGATCTGAGAGCTGCATTATCTTTTTTGTCATAATATTGATTTTTGGTTTGTTGGTCAGTTGCCTTTTTATTTATTTCGTGTCACATCCAGTGAGTTTATTAAATGGTTACATGTTGAAAACCACGCATTGATGTCTAAACCATGTCACATATCGTGGTAAAAACCCAGTGTGCAGCTAGATTCGAACCCAGGCACTCGGGATTGTGAAGGCAAGCATATTAACCACCAACGTACAAAGCCACCCTTTCTTTACGTTTGATATTTCCCTTAGTATTTCCTTAGTCATTATAATTTGTTTTAAATTTAAATATAAGGCCATTCAGTGTTTCAACTGCGCATGTGCGTTACCAAGATAAAACCAGGTCAAAGTAATATAAAGATACAGAACCGTGACTCGCGATCGGTTGGTTGGAGGTTTGCGTTGCTTTGACCTTAGTCGGTTCCTCATTAAATTAATATGTCAGTCTGCTTGTTAGTCAGCCGACTCATTCAGTCGGTTGGTCTGTTCTAACCATAGATTTATTATTTACGGCTAGATGGATAACTTCCACAGAATACAGCCTCAAAGTGCAGTTCCATGTATGCACATACTATTCCGGAATTCAACCAATCAAATCGTGTTACGTTCTATTTCTATTGCTACGTCAAGATTGCGCCCCCAATCTTTCATAGAAGCAAAGATAGAAGTTTCAAATTTATCAACAAAAATTAAAATTAATTCAAATATAAATGCATTGACAACATAAAATATATGTGACATATGTACATATTTTGTATGACAAAAGAATGTCAAAAATACAATAATTGTAAAACAGTTAATAATATTTAACTTACATGTTTGTGACAAAAGGCTGAAGAAATCAAAATAGTAGGCGCCTACATGTGACTGAAATTCTATAGAAGTCCACCATTTAGCCGTAAATAATATATCTATGGTTCTAACAAATAATCCGGCTATACGCATCTTATTAACATTCCGTGTTTAAATTACGTATCCACTGATGTAAATGTGGCAGAGCCAAGCCAAATGATACATAAGTCGGAAAATTGATTATGAAACTGAAATTTTGAAACTACACATTAATCTTTAATATGGAAAAAAAATCAGTTTTATGCAATATTTCCTTACAAAGTTATGAACAATCAATTGAACATTCAAAATGTAAGTTTTGAGAAAACTGCTTTTGAAAATTGTTTATTCGTACACATTGACTAAGCAAGGCCATTTTGAATTGCATTTTTAAAATATTTTTTGGACATATATCTGAAACTTTTTTAAGGTAGAATGAAAGTTGAATGTGTACTTTTTAAATAAAATAAAATTTGAACAAAAAATGATAATTTTTAAATTTTGGCATATTGTGGAAAACTAGCATTTGTGACTTATGTCTCATTGGCTTGGCTCTGCCACAAATAGGCATACTTTCCCGAATTACACTTAGCTTCCAAAACATAATAAGAAATTGGATTGTATTACTTTCTATAATGATTTACTACTAACACTTTTACCGTAGATGAAAACGGATGTGTAAACACTGAACGACGGTTCATACTCTTGTTTAATACCACCTAATTGTATTCCTTAGGCCTGAAATCTTTTTTAGTTTAGTACATGTTACTGTATTTTCAACTACACCACTTATTGTATGTTTTATAATTCTAATCTTCGGACAAAATTAAGTATATTTTACAATTTCCGAAATCATTTTAATGTACTTTGTCAAAAAGTCAAAAAAAATTGAAGATTAAAAAAACGAGTAACCATTTTTTAGGCCCGATCCTTTATCATTTCACTAATTGTATTCCTTATTTGTAGTGTAGTTTAACAACTTAAAACTGTCGAAAGTATACAATACTTGAATATTGTATACATGTATGTATTTAAGTTACATGTTTTAACCAGAGAGGTATATTAACCACAACATGGACTGATGGGTTTTTTTTATATGAATCAGTTATCTCCTTACCGTGTTATGTCGGTTGATCAATCGGTAAGCCTAAAGCTGTCGATTGTATTTTATATAAAAATACACGTTTTAACTACAGAATGGTCGAGAGTTTTTTAGATTCGTCGAAGCACTCCATATATCGTTACCGATTAGTCGGTTGGTCGATCGGCATAGCCTATTGCTGCCGATTGTATTTGTATCTAAGAGTAAACTTTTCAACAGCCTGGTCGGGAGGATTAGAATCGTCGAAGCAACCCCATACCTCGCTATCTGTTGGTTGGTCGGTCATCCTAAAGCTGTCGATAGTAGTCGTGTTTGAAAAATACAATTTTCAACCACAGCATGGACAGGATTTTTTTAGAGTTATAGAAGCATCCCCATACCTCGCTATCTGTTGGTTGGTCGGTCAGCCTAAAGCTGTCGATAGTAATCGTATTTGGAAATACACTTTTCAACCACAGTATGGACGATATGTTTTTTTAGATTCATCGAAGCATCCCCATACTTTGCTATCCGTTGGTGGGTCGGTCAGCCTAAAACTATCAACCGTAATGTATTTAAAAGTACACGTTTCAACTACAGCATCAGGAGCGGATGCAGACTTTTAGAAACGTTCTGGGGCGGAAGGGGGCTGGTAGAGAGTCACCGTTTTAGGGTGTTCAAGGGGCATGCTCTCTCGTGACATTTTGGTCTTTAGATGCCCTAAAATGGTCTCGGGGGCGTGTTAAGGGATCAATTCTTGTCTTATGATTGTTGAATATTTTATTTTATAGACAATGTTAATAATAGAGTTTTGAAACCCAGTGTATTTCCGTTTGTTTCTAGCATCCTGTGATATCAGCACTCAGTTAGATCATTCTTATGTAAACGTGGTCACAGTGAGAAGTTACACTACTACTTTAGGGTACTGCACATGTTCTGTTACAATTTATTCCAACAGTGACACCCACACGGCACATGCTCAGAAACAAGGTATTCAAAAGCCAAGTGGTAAAATACAAATCAAATCTCATAGATTTTGCACCAAATTCTACTTTTATATGCACCTCAGCATTTTAAAATTAGTTTTATCATAACAGTTAAACTATTCAAAATTGTAATCATTAGGTGTATTTTGTATGGGGTAACAATATCTTATTTATTATCAATTTTTGTGGCAGAAGTGTTTACAAATTATTAAACATTTAATAAAAATCCTCTGCCACAAAAGCGATAATATATCACACATTGTTGTTGTACCCCCATAAAAATAGCCTAATGATTTACAATTTTGAATAGTTAAATTGTTAAATAAAACTGTTTGTAAATTGCTAAAGTGCATAGTAAAGGTATAATTTGGTGTAAATTTTATGGGATTTTTGGAGATTTTACCATTCGATTTTGGAATAAATCCTAACAGAGCATGTAGGCCTAGTATGCTATGGTGGTGGTGGTAGTAGTAGTAGTAGTGGTAGTAGTAGAAGCGGTCGTATAGAAGCGGTAGTAGAAGCGGTAACGGTAGAAGAAGCGATAGTATAAGCGGTAGTATCACGGTAGTAGAATCGGTAGCGGTTGTAGCAGAAGTATTAGAAGCGGTAGCGGTAGGAGCGTAGTAGAAGCGGTGATAGAATTGGTAGCAGTAGAAGCGGTAGTAGGCTTCTGTAGAAGCGATACGGTAGTAGCGATAGAAGCGGTAGGAGATGCGGTAGCGGTAGCCAGGAGTAGTAGTAGTAGTAGTATTAGTAGTAGTGGGAGTAGTAGTAGTAGTAGTAGTAGTAGTAGTAGTAGTAGTAGTAGTAGTAGTAGTAGTTCTGACCACATTTACATAACAATGACTAACTGAGTGCTGATATACAGATACAGATTTTCTTTATTATCCAAAACAGTTGAAATAACAATGCTATTGACCGCCTAGATAATAACAATATAAACATATACTACTTAAATATTAATACTAATAAAATAATAATAATATGAGAAAAATGGGGAAATACACAGTGATCCTCATCTCTTTCTATAGTAGTTTCAGAATATATTAACATAGTCTACTTTCCGAAGAGGGTGG
>JAOTQE010096999.1:0-14215 GCA_025631205.1 Nesometra sesokonis
GGCGGTGTTGGGGGGGGGGGGTGGACGGGTACCGGTAGAGAGACAAAGTTTTAGGGGGTCCAGGGGCATGCTCCCCGGGAAATTTTGGTCTTTAGATGTCCGGAAATGGCATCAGGTGCATGTTAAGGGATCAATTCTTGCTGAATATTTTAGTTTTATAGACAATGTTAATAATATTGATATATTTTACGCCCCCCACCCCTTTAAATCCGCCCCTGAATCCCCATGCCCTGCTCTCAGATTTGTTATGTTACATACAGTTGAACACCATTTGTTATGTTACATAAGCAGACATCCTCTGTTCTGGTTAAAGTGTCTGTTTACGTGAGGTGGCCACTTACAAGAATTTCGACCGACAGAGGGCAAAACTTCGTAAAATCAAAAAACCTACTTATGTCACAGAATTTTCAATGCAAATGTCCTCTCAAACTTTTAGAAACCACATTCTATATTTTATCAAATGATATTTTATCAATTTTTAAGATCAATTGGTTCAGTAATATGATTTTCACCCATTAGAGTCAACAATTTTCTACAGAAATTTGTATTTTTTGTACAAAACTCACGATATTTCCCATGATATCTGCTGATGAGAGGTACCAATGCAATACTTAGACAAACAGAACATGGAGGTATAAAATAGATAGCTCCTTGAACAGAATGAGTGTCCATATTGAGAGGTGTCCGCTTACAAGAGTTGTCCGAACAGGGAGGTTCAACTGTGTTATTTTGTTATCCAACAGCAAGCAACTTAATAAATATACCAAATCACTACCTAAAAAAATAACTACAAGCTTATTTTGTTTTAGCCATTTACCCTTTCACGGCACAGTTTTATTCCTCTGTACGGGACATGTTTGTAAGGAAAAATAGATGATTTAGAAATAAATGGCAAAAAATACTAATAAATAATAATAATAAATTTAGAGATTTATTGTACCAATTTGAATCCAAATCGTTCCATCAAATGCGCAGTGGACTAGATGTTGCACAGTCAATAACTTGCTACTCCCCTAAGGGTCACGTCATGTCCTTTGCAGCTACTATATTAGCGCACATCCTTCAGTCCACGGCAGGGCTTTTGTATGGACCAGTACACCAAAGATGTACTGGGTTTTTTATAGTGCACACTGGGCCTACAGTTTATAGTCCTTATCCGAGAAGACTTGTTCCACCACCAGAACCATGGTGCGAGCAGGCTTTGAACCTGTGCTGTTATGTATGCATGGTTCACGATTTCTCTGCTTTAACCGCTCGGCCATACAACTCGCACAGCAAAATGATGCAGATACTTGTATTTCTTCGGACCAGTTGTCTTTGTTTTTTTTCAATCTATTTTGTTTTTGTTGCCATCTTCTCCTAGCCTAACTTGTTGTAAACTTGTCATGTTAAACTAAAATCTTAAATTTTTACTATGTAAATTTGAATTCAATATTTCAGTATGTTAATTATCTTTTATGTTTATGTCTTAGACTGACCTATTATTTTCTATAGTGTATTGTTTTGGGGTAGTACCTTCAAACCAATTTATGTAATTTCTGTCAATTCTGATTCCTGTGCATGTAACCCAATTAGTAATAAAAATGCATGTTTTAGTGCTTTTTCTTCAAATCCTTGAATGATATTGAAAAGGCCAAAAAACACTTTGTCGCCCGAGCACAGCATATTTTAAAATTAGGGTCAATCAATTGGGGAATCTGTTTTTTTTTTGAGGCACCAACTGTATTTTCAATAACTCGAAACAATTTTATTTCCTATAGTTAAATTCTGGGATAACTTGTATTTCTCACAATTTCAAGATTATATTCCTTGAAATTTTGAGGATAATTTTATGTATTTCAGCTAAAATGTTGGTAATATGAACAATTATAAAAGGCCGATCCTGATTTTTTACATTTTGTGTCGGTTGACCTTGGGCAACATAAAGTATTTTTAGGCCTAATTTTCTGAAATATGCTTTTTATGTGTAAATTCCATGCCATCCATTTTATGTGAATTGCAAGTGATCAATGTATAATAAATTTAAATAAAGATTCAATGAAGTTTTATAAAATTATTTAAAAATTCACTTTCTAAGCCTATTTCAGTGTGTCTTAATTTTATTATAGCCCTGTCAAACTAATTTCATTTTATCTTAGGCTGTCTCCAGACTTAAATTTTCTTTGACAAAAAATTTTCATAAACCCATATATGGTAAGGACATTTCCATTTATGGTCATGATGTGATGTCATCATGTCCATATATGAACACATCAAAGTTTTTTTGTCAAAGAAATACTGTAGACTGAGCTTTAGACCTACTGTAGTTGAGTCAGTGCATGAGAATAATGTAGATTTACTAACTGCATGTTATTTTATGTTTGTGAATTGCATGTTTGCCCCATAGGTGATTCAAGCTCATTCAGCACGCTTGGCTTCGGTGATGCTAACAACGCCACTGACCGAGCCAATCAACGAGCAGCTTATCAAAAACGCAACCAAGCTTCTTCCTTGACGTTTACCAGTGAAGAGAATTCTGCACCTGCACCACGGTCAAAGGTCTCGCCACAAAAAACCGAACCAATTGTGCCGTCCAAAGGTTGTATAATGTTACAAAAAGTTAAATTTGTAATTTACTATATGTAAATTTTCATTCTGCATTGTCCATTAATATCTAATAATTGTTCTGTATGCTGTACCCTTGCTTTACTACTGTATAAACAAAATTACCAAATCTTATGCTCTTTTAATTATTTTTCTCAAATTTGCACCTGCTTAAACCAACCAAGCTTTATTATTTCCATCCAGCCTTCATAACAAACTTTACAAAAGGACCTCTATAGGGACTATATTCTTATTTGCATTGGTTTTTACATTACTATATTTTATTTCAACTTAAATATACAATAAAGCCATTAATGGGTGGGGGGTTGGGAGGGGACCGGGTGGGCGTGGTTGCCAGTTTGATTTTGACAAGAAAAAAAAGGTCATTTAAATATCCCATTTTTGCTTGTTCTGATACTCTGTTTGGCCCAATTTTATGTATATTTATGCTCTTGGGGTCAATTTTAGACACGGCACTCCAAATATAAGGGGGGGGGGGGGTGCAACTATGTTTTGCCGTGCGTGTGCGGGCTGCGCCCCTCCTAACCTGCATAGCTCTGAATTACTGCAGTAGAGTTATTTTGACATGTTTAATACTATGTTGCCATGTTTCACTTATCCAATTTGTATGTACACATGCAGTTTTGTTTTAGTAGTGCTTTAATTACAGACTTCTGTCAAGTGTAAAACCCCCAAGCCTTTATATTGATGCTCCACTGTACAAGCTGTTTCAGTCAGCCATTATCTCTTCTCACTTGCCCCTTTGTCTCCCCTTCCAACCCAGTGCCTTGGAATAAAGACATATTTTATTGTATCTGCAACAGCTTTTCAACTGCCCGTCTTCTGCCCATGTTTGGCAGCCGATGACAGAACGATAATGAGACAGTACTCAGTGTCAAATATTCAGTTGTCAGATTTCACTCAAACGTGGTAGTTTGTAAACTCTCTTAGCTGCTAGCTTGTTTATTCCAGTTTTTTTCTTTAGCAACATTTGTGTTGATTAAGTGATTTAGGTTTTTATTGTAAAAAGTAAGTATTCACTGCTTTTTAACTACAAGGTTTGCTTTCTTGCTACTTTTCATGCCGATAGGTTTTAAATCATAATAAGTTCTGCAATAAGCTCAATCCGGACTATCAAATTTTCTTTAACAAAAAATGTTGATGTACCCATATATGGTAATGACATATCCATGTTTGGTATTGATGTGATCAGAGTTTTTTGTCAAAGCAAATTTGGTAGTCTGGGCTGAGCTTTGTGTTTTTATTGTGAAGGTGTTAAATCATTAGAATGCTTGGAACGGACAATTTTTTCTTCACCAATATCTGTGATTACTTTTCATACACTCTACTCTGTGAATTGGCTTATGTATAATGAGCTTTCTTGTAACTTGCTAGTTCTTATTGAAAATTGACTATCCACTAATTTGTAGCTAGAGTAATGCATTCGTAGCTTGTATCTGTAATATTACAAGATTATATGAGATCTCATACTGATGAGTCATCAACTGAACCTGTTAACATAATTACATGAGCTTTGTTTAATGATGCTTATCTTTACTATTGAAACCTATTTCCAACCATATGAGGCAAGGCATGGCAAAACCACCAAGTTGTCGCACAAAAAGTTAAGATAAGAGCAAATAAACCAGGAAACATAAAGAAATACAAGGGAAAATTTTGTATATTTTGTCCTATAACTTTGGCTATAGATGTCCAATTCTGAAAAATGACCCTTCATTTTAAAGCTTATAAAAAGCTAAATAGGGTTTTAATATTACCTCCATTTTGTTATTTTGCAACAACTTAGTGGTTTTGCCATGTCTTGTCCCACATTATTATTTGTTTGTGCTTTAAGTTCACTCAGAGATGTATCTAGGGAAATCCAAGGGTGAAGGCAACAATGTAAGGATGGGTGGTCAAATGATTAAAAACCTTATTTTTACTTTTTCAGAGGCTCAGGGTGGGTGGCAGGTTGAAATTTGACTGGGTGGAAGGTCTTAATAGTGTTTAGGGTGGCCCAGCATAATTAGATCCCTGTTCACTGTATTACAGTTGATCCTCCCGTAAGTGTCCGCTTACGGGAGGTATCCACTTACGAGAATTTCGGCCGGTAGATGGCCAAATTTGTAAAGTTATGTTTATGTCATTATGTCTCACATTTCACAGCCTTCTGAACACAAAGTACTCCTCAAATGTCCAGACAACACATTCTATATCTTATTAAATATTGTTTATCATTTTAAAGATGGGTTCAGTAATATGATTCTCAGCCATTACAATATACATATTTGTACAAAAATTTGTATTCATTGTACAGAAAAATTAATAAATTTTTCGGGATGTCCGCTTATGGGAGGTAAATTAACATACAAAAAATTTAAATTTTAAGACAAAATGTGTCCGCGTCCGCTTATGGGAGGTGCCCGCTTACGAGAGGTACCAAATGCACCGATTAGATAAGAAGTGCAAACGGGTCTTTGAATTAGTGTCCGTTATGAGAGGTGTCCGCTTACGAGAGGTACCCGCACAGGGAGGTTCAATTGTATCAGTAGTTAAGATGAAAGATTTTTTGTAAGCAATTTGGCTAATTTACTTTAAAATTATTAACCAAATTCAAGTTTGATATGTCAAACGCTGCCAAAAGAATAATGCATAAAAAATCGGAGTTTAAAATTCATTAGTTATTTGGCTAATTTGGAATTAAAAATATAGCTTTATTCAACTTTAGCTTAGGATTTGGCTAGTGGCTGCTACTATATATTAGGCCTAATACTTTGTTGACCAAACCCAACCAAATTCAGAATTTACATTCTTTTTCTTTTTACTAACCTTTTTGAAACCTACATGATACATAGACTCGGTCTTCCTGTTTACAAACATAACTGAACCTACTGTTTTGATGTTTAGTTGTTTTTTTTTAGTTTACTTTACTTTACTTTTTTTTTTATTAATATTCATTGTTTAATTTTTCTTATTTTTCTTTTCACGTCACAGTGTCGAGTCCTGCAACCAATTGTAGTAAGTCTAAGTTCCTGTTATACTTGCTCTTTTCCTGTTTGTCTGTACCATCTGTCAGTCTGTCCTTCAGTCTCTATATCTTTCCCTTTTTATTTACTCAAGGCCGTCTCCCCATTGCCCATTTCAAGTCGTAGCACTTTGAAAAAATAACACCCTCCAACTAGGGTTAACATGGTAGATAATGGTAGTGAAAAGTAGGTCTAGGTAGTTAACAGGGTTAACCCTATAAAAACTACCATTCACACACAACCCATAAATTTCTCATTTTTCATAAGGTCAGCTCCCCTCTCAAGGGAGACTACCAATGGTATACTATCAGCAATTCCCTAAAAGTACATAAGAAAACACAGTCATTAATTATAGACCTTCAGACTAATTAAAACTGTCATCACAACAATCACTTAATGGCCTTAAGGTACCAATACCACTACTGTGCTGCTAGGCAGATCTTCCTAGTAATGTAACATGGTAGACTCACTAGTTGGAGAGTGTTATTTTTTTCAAGGGAGGCCATCTCTCTGATTGCATAAAAGAGCTGTGTTTTGGCTTGGGGCGTCCGACGTACACCATGAATAATAATCCATAAAAATAGTTTTGGAGCTAAGAATTTTTTTCCCACCTAAATTGTATACAGCGCTCTATAAAAAAAACGCTGTCTATTATTATTATAAATTAAACTGGTAGTGCTATGGTGATTTTTTATATTATGACAAACTGACATCAGAGAATAAAGTAGAAAAAAACAAAAACAAAAGACACTATTTGCCCCATTTTAATGGGGCTTAATATATTTTTTGGGATCAATTTTAAGGGGACGCACCAATATAGGGGGCGGGTGGATTCGTCCCTGAAGTTTGACCTCTCTGCATTTTAAAGCATTTGATGCCATTCCGGGGTGGATCCAGGGTACCATTTTGGGGGTTGCTGGTGGCTGTATAGCCCAATTATCAATATCGGTGGCCCGAATTTATAGTGGATAGCCTAACCAGATGTCAAGTTTTCTATTTGGATTTGGCAAGCAAAAAAAAGGCTCTGCTGCCCCATTTTGCAACCATTTTGCCAGTTTTACCTAGTGTTCATTTTACCTTTCTTGTTAGTGTTCATTCTCCCTGCTGCTAGCCCTTTTGGAGACGCCCTTCAACCATTTAGAGGGCTATCAGAGCAACTGGTGAAACCCTCAGATCTGCCACTTGTCATGAAACAATCTTTTTGTACTTGAAATGAAAGAAATTCTAATGATATATGAATGAAAACAATTTTGGTACCAGTGGCGGTGCTACAGGGTGTACAGCCGCCCCTCCCCCCCAGTTGGGGGACTTTTGCCACCCCTGTCGGGGAGAAATGCAAGATCTCGTTGGGGGTTCTGTAGGTGCAGGTGAGCCCCCCCAATACACCAAAAGGCTTAAAAAGGTACGCAAAATACGGGAAATAACGTTTTTTTTTTGCTCGTCAAATTAAAAACCGGGAAAACGCCCACTTCAAACATGGACCTATCTGTAGGGGAATGCCCACTTCAAACATGGACCTATCTGTAGGGGTGCCCACCCTGTTGGTGGGGGGGGGGGGGTTGCTATGCCGCCAGGGAATTCCTGGGGCCACCGCTGGTTGGTAGTGCCGCTGTAGCTTTGTGGCTAACATGCCTGCCTGAGGTCCTGGTTGCAATCCTGACCAATCGCTAGGATTATTCTCACGACAAACAACGCCACTGCCTAAGCCTCGTGAGGCGGGTAAAAAAACATGATATCGTATCCATCCTGTAATTGGTGTTAACGTAGTTGGATGTGGTTGAAATTTTGTTTATGTAATTTTGTTTTATTTCTAACTGTATACAGTACTAGACTCTCACCAATTCAGGCACTAATTCAGTGATCATCATTGATTTCACAATAAATTTTTCCAAGTTCCTCTGTTACTCACAATCGTTCTCAATCTATGTAAATCATCTATGTTTCTCATTAAAAGCCCTCTGTCGAGAAGGTCTCTTTTAATTAAATTGAATATGTTTCTGATGGCAACCTATGTGACCAGTCAAGGTACTAAATAATACAAGTGCAAAAGTGAATGCACGTTATGCGGGAGAGTTTTGAGGACTATGCAACACATGACCTAACATCTTCCACCTTGCGATGTTTACTCTTTCGGTAAGAGGAGAATCTCCACATCATCGATAACAAAGGTCCACATTTGATAATTTTTCATACAGCCAGTGAAGTTTAAGAAAAAGTGTAAAGGACACTTTAAAATTATAAACTTTTTTAAAATGCATATTCTCTTGAAATAAGAAGTAGAAACATATTCAATACCTATTTTCTTACCACATGTAGAATGGATGTATTTATTTCTGCTTTTTCTTTTCAGATGATGTTAACTCCACCGACACAACACAAGCAAATAATGAATCTGCATATAATAAATCACGTCAAAAGACTGATCCAGCAAGCGTGAAGTTGGCTGCTGGTGGCAGGACAACAGCATCAAAGGAAGAGTGGGGAAAGAACCCTAGACTGAGGTCTAACCCCCCAGGTGGAAAATCTAGCATAACCTTCTAAAAAAATTGTATTCTGATGTTGGCTGTTGATGTGGAGCAAAATTAATCTTCCAAGTCATCAACGTTGTTTGCTGTTTAAACTCGACCAAACCATTTAGTTTACTGTCCGTGCGAAGCGGTGTAGGAATTTATTCTGGACTTGTAATTGTCAGTATTTCAGTGAACAGTCAGTCAGTAGCAAATCGTTTGGGATATTTTTGTTTTTTTCTGGGAATTTGGTGGACATTTTTTCACATTTGTGCTTGGAATCCTGTTATGTTAGGCTTAATTCATAGTTAAGCTTATCAATGTCTGAGTGAGATTTACTGTAAATAAAAAATGAGTCATAACTAAAATGTTGTTATAAGAAGGGCAAAGGTGAGGGGTCGTTCACGTGACACTGACATATCACCTGATTTGTAAACAAGTTTTCTTTTTTTAATAATATTACTTAATATTTATTATGACTCTTAATTTATACAATATTTAATCACAAATAAGTTTCATACAGTTTTCTTTAGACCATTAAAAAATGGCTCATATTTGTTGAAGTTAAAACTAGTTAATAAATGTACTATTTGTTTATTTTGGTATAATTGGGTTATTCCATAAATTAGGGTAATAGTGGTAAAATCCAATGTTTTCTAACAATTGTTTTTTTTTTCTTGTTTATTCAATGCAATTCCTTGCTCATTTTTATGATTTTATCCCGAGGACTCCATCAAATTGTCCTAAATAAATCAAGCAAAGTAATTTCATCACTATAAAAGATCTATTTGTAAAAAGAAAAAAAATGTCATTTAACATGCATGTTCTTATAGCACTTATAAAGATTTAAAAATCTGAAGAGAGGGGTTTCATCAGGACCCCCTGACCTCTCACCCAATCTACCACAGTCACACCCATTTAGGCCTATTAGAAACATCTTAAAATCAGATTTTTTTGAAGATTTTGATATTCTATAAAAGAAAGAAAAAAATCAATTACATGACCAAAGTAAAATAAAAATTACTTAATTTAATTTTTATTAATTAAATTTGAGTATATTTATGAATTATTTTCCCTTACACATTTTTAAAACATCATTTTTTAAGTTTTTTTTTTAGGTATAGTACTTATGAAATTTAGCAATTAGAGCAATGATTTTATTAGAAAATGTGGTTTATCCATTAGAAGGACTAAATATGCAGTGTCAACCATTGGGACCCTAATTTTTGAATAACTTAATTGCTTAAATATTTGATGCCAGAGAGTATAGAATTTAAAGAGATTTGAACAAAAATACTTCCACAGTGTTGGTGGTGTTTAAAGTAGAATTAAGGCACATATGAAGGCATGTCATGGCAAAACCACCAAGTTGTAGGAAAATTCAAAATTGAGTTATTGTTAAAACCATATTACACTTTTCTTAAGTTTTCAAATGAGGTGGAAAATTATTAAAGTTGGACATTTATAACTGATGTTATTGGACAAAATATACAATTTCCTTTGTACTTGTTTATATTTTCTGTTTATTTGCTTATTTCTCAATAACTTCCTGTGCGAAAACTTTGTGGTTTTGCTGTGACTAGCCTCATATAAAGTAGTGGAATATGTAATCACTCTACGTAAGAACATTCATTTAGGGAACCCACTCAGTGGTGGCAGTACTCTTTCTTTTTTTCATTCCATCGTCAGTGGTGTCATTTTAAACCAGCGGCCGGCGGAAAATCCAGCCAGAATTATTTCTGCGCCGGCTAAAATTAGTCTTATGGGATCTGTGGAGTTTATAGATTTGTACATTCCACAGTTAAGCAAATTTGGTGGTGACACCTCACATTTAACAATGACTGAAATTGATTCTAGGACTTGTTCTCTCCACCTATAATTAACCTCCACCACCTATTAATTTTCAAAATGACACCAGTACATTGTATGCATGTAAAAGCATCCGTGTTGACAATTTTTTATTCTTTCGGAGAATGTAGTGAATTTTTAAGTAATTTTATGAATTGTTATACTTATGTATTTGAGGTATAGATACAATACATTATATTTATTGTCTAAGTTTTTTCACAAAGTTTAAGTTAAATTTAGAAATTTGTGATTTTCTATGATTGTTTCACTTCATCGAAGATAACAATGAACCGTGAAATCATTAATGAAGGTTTATGTATTTATTATGAAAAGTGTCTTATAAAATCAGCCTTGTTAACATTGTTTGCAATATGATATACAGTATGTGATATTAAAAATGCCTTACTACCTAGTAGTGTTCCAAAACAGTAACAAACTTGTTCAAATTTACAGTTATGACAGAATGCAATAGTACTCATGATGAGCAATACTAGAATTAGAATTGCCTCAACATAGGGTGGCATAGTAATTAATTGGTGGCATAGTAATTAATTATTTTTCTGATGTGGTGATGTTGAAATAACACTCAAAGATCTACTACAGTATGTGCATTAAACTAGTTAAATACAACATACCATGTATTGTTGATATTAAAAATCCTTATATATATTGGACTATATCAAAATATTTGTATTTACTTGCCAAATGCAGGTGTGGCAGAAGCATTTGGAGCAAGGCATGGCCAAACCACCAAGTTGTCGAATAATTAACAAATGGAGTTAATATTAAAACTCTATACAGTACTCCATTTTATAATCTTTAAAATGAGGGGTAAAAATAGGGGTAAAATGTCAAAATAGGACATCTGTAACCAAAGTCATGGAACAAAATATACAAATATTCCCTTTGTATTTCTTTATATTTCCTGTTTTTTTTTCAATATCTTCCACTGAGACAATTTGGTTGTTTGCCATGCCTTGCCCCATTTACAGATTGGTATGGCAGGGAGTCCCTATTAATGTCAGACCCACCATGGTGGGGTTGATGTTTGGGAAATTTGTAGAATTTACACATTTGATGCTTGGAAATGCTTTTCAAAGTGTCACAATTTAATACAATTCAAACTATACATGACCAGCATCTACCAACCACTCTATTGTTAATGTGTATTCAAAAGTGAAAAATAGAGCCCATTCTTCATACAGATAACCAGTTGCACTGACATAATACAGACCAATGATTACTTATTACTGTTTGTCTTTTTAAAATAGCCCTTATATCACGGAATAATATTGGTATAGAGGCCTTCATAGGCCTACCTGCTGTATCGGTTCTGCCTCCCCTGAAATAAATGTTAACCATTTGTAGTGTGCTGTTTGGTAAATTTATCTGCATTTAATGCAGAAGGTATTGCAAGTATAATATCCTCTGTTTTTTTTATTAAATGAAGTTTTGTACTTTGCTGAAATTGCATATCCAAAATGTAGTGTCATTAAAAATATTTAGCAGCAGTTACATGTTGTCTTCTTTTTTTTTCTTAATGTCAAATATTGTAAGAGATTTTTATTTCACAATTTGACTCACACAGTAATGAACCACAAAGACACTATAGATGTCAGGAGAGGATCCTGTGGTCGGGAGCGCGGAGAGTGGGGAGGGGGTTAGATTCAGCAGCTGGTGGACCAATAATACTACAAAGGACAAGTTGAAAATCCAGTACCATCACTCAGAAATAGCATCCATATACATTTAGGAAGCTTTTTATAGTGTCACAATTTAAGCAGATTTGTCATTCTGATCAAGAAAGAAATGGCCGAGGTGATACAGTCTTTGAATAATGGAAGCTCCGTGTTGGTAAGTCATGATGCACATCTGTAATTGATATGGCACCTTTCAAGATAATCAGAATTGTTTGAAAAGGATACAATACAGTAAATACTATTTGCAATAGTTTTTACTATTTTCCATGAAATTCACCAAGGTAATAAAAGTCGTAATACGCTTTACAGTATTAATTTTATAAGCAAAATAACTGTGCAGGGGCGGGTTTAGAAGGAGTGGAGGCGCAGTTGGCGTCACCCCACTCCAATATTGCATATGCGTGAAAATGGTCGGGCTGAGGTACGAATATTGAATTTCGCATTTTTAGATACTCTAAAATGACACTATACCAACTCTCACGCATAGTGCGTGAATCTCGCGCATGGGGACCCATTTTGGACGTTTCATGCATACATCATATTTCTCACGCTTGCGAAGAATTCATAAAAATCTAAATAAAATCAGACCTATATAGTCTACTTCAGAAACCCCCAAAATTAGGTTAACATGACATAAACTATTACAATTGTTTAATAAAAAACAAATACAAAAAATACAACCCACATGTTGATACATAATTTATGGTAAACAAGACATAAAATAGTGCAAATAAGGGTTTTTTCGCTTACTGAAATCGCGTGTCAGTTTTTATGAGTAGAACACGCGCTGCATCTGTATGACAATTACAGGACATATGAAAGTAGTGGATGAAATGGTTTGACAGAAAGAAAATCGTGTCACAGAAACCTTGAAAATAGGTCTAAAGCTCAGTCCAGACTATCAAATTGACAAAAAAACTTTCACATGCCTATATATGGTCATGATGGTGTCACACTATATGGATACATGGATATATCATTAGCATATATGGGTATCATCAAAGTTTTTTTTTTGTAAAATAAATTTGATAGTCTGGATTGAGCTTAAGAAATTTGGCTTCACGGATAAAAAAGATTCCATTGCGCGCAGTAACAGAAATATCGGGAATTTGCCTTTTTTACTCATATTGATTTTGTTCGCATGAAAAGGATTTTTAAAAGATGAAAAATTGAACTCCGGTCTGTATACTTAAAATATGATATCCTTTGAGAGTGTAATTTTTAAAAAGCTGATACAAAAAGGTTTTGGAGAGATAAACAGTGTCAAGGTACGGGAAACATGCCCACCCGGTATAACAATATGATAGAACCTAGTGTTCAGCCAGGTTCGAACCCGCAGGCACTTGAATGGAAAGCACGCGCATGGTTACCACCAAGTTACAGCAGCTATTTTCCAGTTCTTTGTCATAACCTATTAAAAATATTTAGTTTTAATAAAACAATATTTTTAAAGGGGAGAGGGGCTTAAGCGTAGTCCATATCCTATAACAGGCGCGGATCCAGGATCCGCCAAAGGGATGGGGGCGCACGTTTCCGTTCCAGGTGGGCGTGGTTGCCACTTTTTTTCTGACGAGCAAAAAAAAAAAGAAAAAGAAAAGGTTGTTTCCCCATTTTAGTGCCCTGGTAGTACGGTACCCTATTTTGACCGTATTTTGGTTTTTCCAACCCACAGGTTGATACATAATTTATGGTAAACAAGACATAAAATAGTGCAAATAAGGGTTTTTTCGCTTACTGAAATCTCGTGTCAGTTTTTATGAGTAGAACACGTGCTGCATCTGTATGACAATCACAGGACATATGAAAACAATGTCTGGTAATAGTGTCTAAGACACCAGGTATATCTTTTGCTGAATCAAGATGGTTTTCTCTGGAACGGACAAGGAATTGATAGTAACATGTTTCACTAAAAATGATTGAAAGGGAGGAGGGGAGAATTCGTGAAAAACCTCCAAAGTTAAATTAACAATGTGGTTAGAAAGTTGTGAAAGTACAGGTTTTCTAGAATGGAAGTGGGGCAGTGGGGACACAAACTGTTTGCTCCGATCCGATAACTATTCTCAGTATATGGTAATACATTCTCAGAAGACCATATCTGCACCGATAAATTGCAGTGACATATTTCGAAGGACCTTGGAGTATCTCGGACTTCTGTGAGAAATATAAAAAAAAACAGGAATTAAAGTCGAACAGGTGAACACAGATTTAAAGTAATGGATGAAATGGTTTGACAGAAAGAAAATCGTGTCACAGAAACCTTGAAAATAGGTCTAAAGCTCAGTCCAGACTATCAAATTGATTGACAAAAAAACTTTCACATGCCTATATATGGTCATGATGGTGTCACACATGGATACATAGATATATCATTACCATATATGGGTATCATCAAAGTTTTTTTTTTGTAAAATAAATTTGATAGTCGGGATTGAGCTTAAGAAATTTGGCTTCACGGAAAAAGATTCCATTGCGCACAGTAACAGAAATATCGGGAATTTGCCTTTTTTACTCATATTGATTTTGTTCGCATGAAAAGGATTTTTAAAAGATG